>KL276139.1:11965-46218 GCA_000699545.1 Podiceps cristatus
TTTTTTTTTTTTTTTTTTTGCTAGGAAGTTGCTTGATTTAACTGAATATTTTAACATACAAGGATTGCAATTCCACCATTTTATTGTTTTTAAAAGTGCTTATTAGTGTTTATTACTTAATTTTATGTTCTTTTGGTTGTTTATGTATGGATTGTAATCATTCTAATAATTAGATGATTAAAATTCATAGTGGTTAACACAGTACAACAATTTTTCCCAGCAGGTTATTTGACACCTGAGTTAAGAACTAAAATATTTTTTTGTTTTGTTTATAAAAATGCCATTCAGTTTCTGGAAACTGTCAAGCCAACCTTAATGTTTATTATGCATTTTATTGTATTTTTCTAGAGCTGCAATGAATAATATTCAGCAACTGATTATGATTTTAAACTCAGCAACTGATAAACCGTCAGATACTCTCATCATGTATTTCAATGTAAGTGACTAGAAGGAAGATTTGTGATAGATTCTTGGAATTATCACTCAAGTAAAATGTATACACATATATCTGATGCACGTGTTTTGGGAACTCTTTTATTAACAACCATTTTTGAAGTAGTACATTTTAATCGGGATGGTTTAAATGAAATTAATCATTTTAGGAAGCACTTCTAACTGATGTGTATTGGAACCCTGTAAGTTCTTAAATCTTTTTGTTATTGCACTAAATATTAAGGTTTATTTATGTATGTATCAGATGGAAAAAGGGATATAAAATGGAGACAAAGAAGAGGAGGAGGATGTACTCATAGAGTATGTCTTGTGTCCACATTCATCAGTTTAAGCATATTTCTAACTTTAAAGACATTGATGTTGATGGCACCACTCATTTGGGTTAGTTACGACTAGTTGCATGTGAGACATGAAGTTGTAGTTACTGAAAATTGTTGAACATATACAATGATACTGTATATTTTCTACATTTATTTATGCTGATGAACTGATTGAGAGCTGTTACAAAGTGAAGCAGGACTAATGCAATGAAATCATTAAAATGTTTTTGAAGTAAAATGTCCTTTCCTTGCCTTTCTTTCCCTCACCCTCCTTCCTGTACTTTTAGAATTGCACAGTGAACCCTAAGGATAGTATCCTGAAAAGAGTGGAAAATCTTAACCACATCTTCAAAAAGAAATTTGCTGAAGCAGTTGGACCAGGATGTGCTGAAATTGGTTCACAGGTAACTAGTATTTTGGTTGAGTATTTACTCAGTTAAACTCTGTTGGTACTAGCTAGTGTGAGACCTGACTTACTGACTGTTCTTCAGAGCAGATCAGTAATGGTAGAAAGTAACATTATTCTTTTCAACTTGAGGAATGGACAGGTATTTTTTTCTAAAGCGATGTAAAGTTAGTATTCAACAAATTATTCTTAATGAAACAATAGGAACTAGGTGGAAATATGTTGGAAATACTTTAATGAAGAATGGGAAAATTGCTGGGTAAAATACATTTAGTGAAACGTGTATTTGCATTTGTTTAGGTAACAGCTTAAAACTGCAAAAGGTGACTCACTTCCTTACAAAATCAGTAGGCCAGTTAGGCTTTCAACAGGGATTTTAGAAAACACATCCAACCGAGTTTGTAGGTGAGAGTGTCCTGTCTGTCAGCCCTGCTTTTTATCCTGTTAGCTGTGAGTCAACATAAACACTTGATTAATGAGTCTTCAGGTGGTTGGGGTAGTCACAAACCTTAGTAGCCTTTGAGGCCTCTCCAGTACAACTGGCAAATGGAGCTGGGGACAATGACATCTTTATAATGGCTCTTCTAAAAACCAGAAATGTTCCAAATTGTTAAAACACAAGTGTCTGCCTGTTGTAGACTGTTAAAACTTCATCTAATATTCTTGAGTTTCTTCTTTTTCACAGAGATACAAGCTTGGAGTACGTCTATATTACAGAGTAATGGAGTCTATGCTAAAGTCGGTAAGTTTAGTACTGGTAGCTTGGTACTGGCATTGCATTAACAAATACTAAGAATATTGACAAGTTTGGTTTGATTTTTGTATATTTCAGGAGGAAGAGCGCCTCTCGGTGCAGAATTTCAGGTGTGTGCCCCCAACTTGTTATCAAAGTCTGCTATTTTAGTGTTAGGATAAATATTAATAACTCTCTTTCTCCTTAGCAAACTTCTGAATGATAACATCTTCCACACCTCTCTTCTGGCATGTTCTGTGGAGGTTGTCATGGCTACATATGTCAGTAAGTTAAATCTAAAGTGCTAAATAGCATTGTTATTTATTCATAATTATTGCCATGTGTTCTAATACATATAGTAAATAGCAAAAAAAAAAAAAAAAGTGCCCATAGAAGTTTCTGAACTAGCAGTGATCAATAAATACAAAAAGAAAAAACGTCTGAAGTCTAAGGAGGTAGTACTCTTGATAACAGTAGTCCATCTTCCCTGCAGGAAATGCTTCACAAACTGATGGTACCAGTGCTGAAACAGACTTGTCTTTCCCATGGATTCTCAATGTATTTGATTTAAAAGCTTTTGACTTCTACAAGGTGATTGAAAGCTTTATTAAAGCGGAGCCAAGCCTAACAAGGGAAATGATAAAGCATCTAGAACGCTGTGAACATCGAATTATGGAGTCTCTGGCTTGGCAATCTGTAAGTAATGTTTTAAAGTAGTACTTGTGTATAACGTGTATATCTAGAAAAAGGAAATCCACTCAACTCTATAAAATAAGTTGTGGTTGCTGAGATTTACTTCTAGCAAAATAAATTACAAGAGCAAACAACATTAGTTTTGGCATGTCTTCAGAGTTTGAAAAAAAAGAGATGTATCAGAGGTAGAAGTCGACATAGCTCTGCTGATTTACGTGACTGTAAGCCAACATCATCTCACTAGTCTGGCATGAATCTTAAGGGTAATAACCTTAAACAGTATTTTGTTGCCAAAGACAACGCAATAAATTCTATGCTGTTATTTGTAAGTTAATTTTTATCTAGTTGATATTCTCACTTGGTAATAGGGCCTTAGTTCTGTGCGTCTTTGTTAATAGTACTTAAAATATTGATTCACATTGTCCTTTGCGTTTCAGTCACTTTGGTATTTTTGGATGCCATGAAAATAAAATGCTGGGATGTTATGTTGTTCTTTTTAGGCTGGATGTCACTAAATCATATATTGTTTCTTTATATTGTATGATAATTATAGACCAAAAATATGCTATTGATGGCACGAAACAGGAGACTATAGACTGATAATTTTGACCAAAGGAACATAAAGCAACTATTTAAGAACCCATCCCACCAGTTTCTGCACAGTAATTCAAGCACCACATGCAGATAATCTGATTTGGACTTGGGCTTTCAGACTGGAAAATCCAGAGCATTCAAAAATTACAGATATAGCTGCAGGCTTTTGTGAAAAAAATGTAACATCAACAAGTAGCACTGGATTATTTCAAGTTTTCTGAGTGCTCTGTTTGAATATATTTTAATGTATTGAATCTATCTTCTTGAGTTGCTAGAGGTATGTTTGGTGCTGGTTTGGGGTGTTACAGCTGATTTGGGGTCTTTGGAGTAATAAAGCTGATCCGAGTGTTAATAGAGTAGTTCAGTTGGAAGGGACCTACATCGATCATCTAGTGCCAGTAAGACCTGTGCTCCAGTGGAGCACAGTGGAGGGGAAAAATATAGATGTGCAGTACATGTATCCAGGGCCCTTCTGCTTCATGGGCACCTGGGTCTCCCCAAGCACGGGACAGCCATGGTCTCCTGCTGCTAGGGGTTTGTCGCAGGCTCCTTTGACTTCCCTCGGCAGCTGAGGGAAGCTGTTGGAGCCTGTGTGCGGGCACCCTGCCATTCTGCACTGGCCTCTGTTGCCTCCTCCATGCCTGGAAGAGAAAGGCTGCAAACCGTAAGCCGCAGACTGTGTAGTGGCAGCTCAGGAGAAGCAGCAAAATGGCAGCTGTGGTAAAATGCCTTGCTGAGTCTCTGGGTTACTGCAGTGAAGGACCTCAGGCCTGTACGTCGTAAGGCTGCATGTACAAATGTAAAGCTTCCAGTCCTCTAGCGCAGAAAATCTGCCTGTGCCTCACATCTAAATATTAGCTGGTTTAGTCTGAAATGCGTAATTTACTGGCAAAGAGGAGAAAAGGCTTCCATGGCTGACTCACAAGGCTGTTGAGGTCAGGTGTCCCAAAAGGTTCAGCTAGTGAGTGAATGAATGGTTTACTATATTCTTCTGCAGTTCCTTACCTGGATATTCTCACTACCTGGATGTTGTCAGCATGTAATGGTATACAAGGTTTACAAAGTGGCTGCTTAATTAGCAATTCCCTCAAGAAAGGGTAGGTGATTGGAGAAGTGTAGTTCCTACCACTAAATGTCTCTTACCTCCAAACAGTCCACAAAGGAGGAGAGAAAAGCCAGGTGATTATTGCTTAGTCATAAAGATTATCTCGCCATAAGTGATTGCTTTGGGTTAATTTTAAACAAATTAGCTGATAATCCAGAAAAAGATGGCATCTCAAGAGGATTCAAGTTTCCTAATATGGTTAGAGAATATTTTGGTTTGTGGTTTGTTGTCAGTTGTGTGTGTGTGTGTGTGTGTGTGTGTTGTCGTCCCCCCCGCCCCCCCCCCCCCCCCGAGAAATGTTAAAATGAAGAAAATCATGGAATGAGTAAAGCTTATGTGAACAATTCTATCTTGGTAAATAAGAACAGAAACATATGCAAAATATTTATTTAATGAATATTTGCATAATGCAACTCTGATTCCCCCAGTTATTTGCCATGTATTTTTCTTTAGTTCTTACCTTCTCTCACAGGCAGTACATTTTATTACAAGGCTTGTCTGCTCTTTGGAAAGTCAGGTCTGTATTTATCCAGTCTTTCCTCATTCTCCTGACTGCTTTAGGAAGCAAGACTTCAATATGAGATTTAAAGGGGCTGAGCAATTGAATACAGAATAGCTTGAATTTACTTGTCATGGAGCTTTTGTAAGGAAAAATGCCTTGCATAATTTCTCTGAAGAAAAAAAAACTCTTAAGTGCATCTGACCTTTATTTGACTTTGGAAGCTGTATTGAATGATTGTGAAGGGTTCTGTTTCTTACTGGTATCTGAAGATCCTCACTCCTTTGCTAGTCATTGTGAATATGTTTATTGCTTTTGCATAGCTAGCTGATTTAGTCATCTGTACTTTAGGAAGGAGATGAAACTTTTCTAGGTCATCCTTTCTTTTAACCAAAAATGCATAGCCAGACAAAATAAAGGGTGGAAAAAAGTTGAAGGTGGCTCTCAATAATTCTTAATTTTGAAAAGGAGCAAGTGCCCATACTGACTAAATCATGTGGAAAGTGCTTCCTTTTCCTTAAATCTTTATTGAATCCTGAAGGGAGAAGCCCCATTTATCAACTCAGATATTATTTACCAGTGAGGTTATAATGCTTCCAGATGCAGATTATGTGGAGATAAATTTAGAATATGTTAATAATGTTGCATTATTTTTATTGGCAGAATAGAAATATACTGTACCATATTATTTATTTTCTGTAGAACATTTGTGCTTCATCTCTCTAGGGTATTTTGGGCACTATTTTAATTTCATATCTTTAAATAAAGGCATCTGAAATTACTTTGGACTCAAAAATGAAGGTGCCTATAGCCTTCACTTCATTTTTATCATATGTATATAAATATGATTTAAACCCTGGCACAGTTAAAATCTGTTTCCTGTGAAAAGGGATAGCTTGTTATCTACCAGCCTGGGATTTCATGCTCAGCCTTTTCCATAATTCTGTCAAATTGATCTCTCTTGTGGCCACCCAAAAAAGTAATTGTTTTGAATATCTCAGACAAAGGCTGTGCAAACAAATTCCAGAATCTCTGAATTTCCCTTAGAGAAAAGACCTGTCAGCTGCCAGGTCACGTATTTGACTGAAGTGTTGCTGCTTGCTGCAGCGCATTAGGAAGAAACAAGGAAGACCGGGTTTTCAGTGCAAGCAAATCAAATACAAAATCTATCAATTTTCACAGTCTGTTTTAAGAGTGAAATGTCTATAATACCTGAATTGCATTTGTTTCATTGGAACAGCATGACTTGGGTTTGGGTTTTTTTTGCTGTGTCATTCAAGAAAGTAAACACCTATAGAGTTTCCATCTTTATCTGTATCTGCAAAGCAATTCGGTTGTATTTCCCTGCCTCTCAGCTTGCACTCTGGGTGTAAGCTGTGAACAGGGAGGAGCAAGGGAGATACTGCTGCTTAGGGCATGCACTTCCTGCAAATGCCTTTTCAGTACAGTAGGTGAAGAGTGTGGAGCGTACACATGTTCTAAATCATCATATTTGGCATACTTAAAATAGCTTGGGCTACACTACAAAGTTATATTTTTTGCAAGCCAGCTTTTGGTGGGCCAGAGATAAGATGTGTGAAGCCCTTCTGCTCTGTCAGGCTTCAGCTGCCCAGTACTGGGGTAGTGAAAGGGTCTTTTTCTCCTGCTCTGGAGTTGCAGACCAACTGCATCTTGTCCAAATACAAAGTAATTCGTGCCAGCCCAGTAAGGCAGGCTAGAGAAAGGAGCACAGCCACGCTTTCCTGGTTAGCTGTACAGATTGCAAAATGTTCTCTTGGTGACTTGTTAACTCATCTGCGTGAGCACTAGGAGTCCAAAGGGTATTATTCCTTGTGTGACTGCAGTTTTAAAAGCTGCTTTTGCTGTTAACAGAGATGAGAGGCAGCTGCATTGCCTTCTACAACCCCACAACAGCCCAGAACAGAATGGGAAGGTGCACTGTGGTGGGCTAAAGGGAGTTCATTTGCAGACTGATTTGGTGTGCTAGCTTCAACTGTTTGTTTTGTTGAAGTTTTTTTGTTGTTTGTTTTTTGATTTTTGGGTTTTTTTGTGTGTTTTATCTGTGAGGGAAAACCAGATGATAAACTGAAGTAGTGCATTGCACTACAGCTGTTGACACTGTGGGCTCCTTTGGCTGTGGTGTTCTTTAACATTTGCTCTCCTAATTGGTGTTTGTATTTTTCAAAGGAAGAAGGAACACCAGTATTGCTATGTGTTGTTATTTAAAGTTTTAATGTGGTTTAGAATTTTAATGACTGATGAAAGATAAAGATGACTGCAAAGTTACTTCTCTTAATGGTTAAAATATGATCAGAAGTAGGCAAGAGTACTTTGCTGCATCTATAACTCCTTCCATGTGGCATTGCCTAAACTGTGCTCCGCAGTACTTCTTTATCAGTTCCTTCTCTGTGGTTTCTATTGTCAATTAAACATTTGCAATGGAATTTACAGTACCGTTTTATCAGGTATCATTGATTTAACATAACATTTGCAATAAATATTTGTGAACTATATAGTTAATATTTATACTCAGATACCTCATCCCACACCAAATACTCCAGTTGGTTTTAAATTATGCAGCTCATTGTGGCAGAAATGCCTTCCTGAGGAAAGCCGTGTATTCCCAAAGAATATATTTTACTGCATTAATATGACAAACTAGCTGAGCTGGAATAGCAGCAGACCTACTTTGTGCAGTAAGGAGAAAGATACTAAATAGGTATGTTTAAGATTTGCTTAAAAAGCAAAAATCCAGGTCAGGATAAAGCTGTGAGAAGATACAGGTGAGCAAGTACTCCTTAGTATTTGGTGTAGTACAAGCTTAACTATGCAACCTCCTAGTCTTTGTACAAAGACACAGTTATTGTGTCTCAGTTATTGAAGGTTTAAATTAGATATTAGGGGGAAGTTTTTTACAGAGAGAGTGGTGAGGTGCTGGAACAGGCTGCCCAGAGAGGTGGTGGATGCCCCATGCTTGGAGGCGTTCAAGGCCAGGTTGGACGGGGCCCTGGGCAACCTTGTGTAGATCCAGGCCTGGAGGTTGGTGTCCCTGCCTGTTGCAGGGGGGTTGGAACTCTGTGATCCTTGGGGTCCCTTCCAACCCAGACCATTCTAGGATTGTGGAGCTCACTGTACTCAAGTACTTAGTGCCTGTTACCTTGGATAACGTGTACCATTTCAAATTAGGTTTTTGTGCTCCTTGCAGGGAGGAATTGAGCATCTAGGAATGGCAGTTAGTATACTTTCTTGTGGTATGTAGCCTTCTCGGTGTTTTCTGTTAGGTTAATGTCTTAAGTCCTACACCTCTTCTGGAGGTAGAGGTCTAGATGCAGTTTGAAGTCCTCTCTTTGGTTTTGATGGCTTAAGTCATTCATTTTAAAACTGGAAGAAGTAGGAATGGTTGTACTTTCATTGTTTTATACGATAGGTTACTAGATAAATTGCTTCTGTATTCTGTATTAGCAGAATGACTCTCAATCCTGGTTGATAGGCAGCCAAGTACAGCCAGGTGGCAAGGACCAGGTATTGAGGCTGCGTCTGTGCTACTAGCCTCAAAGGGACAGTAGTTTGGGCTTGAGTATTGCTCCACAGTCATCTCATCGGTGGTGTTTTGTTGGTAATGTGTTTGCTGGCATGTTCTGGTGTTAGTCAGCACTCCCCTGGGCAATGCCTAGGCAAGATCTGGGGCATGATGCAGCTCAGACTATTTTCAACTGCTGGTATGGATTAGACGCAGAGAAAGGTTAGCTGTGTGGGTGCGAGCTGTGCTTTGCCACTTGCCCTCAGGCGTTAGGACAGGCTATGGCTCGTTGTGTTACCAGTTACAGATACAGTTGTGGGTTCAACCACATGAGTGACTTCAGTGCTGGCAAATGAGTCGTGTTCTCTTACTGTCTCTCCTCTAGGCTCCAGGAGTTGTGCATGTTTCTGCACAGCAGTCAGCTTCTCTTAGAAAAGTTAGTGTGTGTCAGACATACTCCTTTCATGCCTGCTAAATTTTGCTTTTCCTTAGGTATAGGAATACCTAATATGTGAGTGAGGGATAGCCTCAGGTGCAAAAAATGCTCATCTTATCCGAGTGACAGCATTTGCAAGCATGCTCACTGGTAGGATATGAACCACCAAGGGAACTTCACTGGTGTAGAGACAGGCACCTCAGGAATTGCAGGTACCTGATTGCTCTTGCAAACATCACCCATCTCCTGTGATCTTCTGGATTTTAGGCACCTAGTATCCTGCCTCAGTGTGGCGATCGCTATGGACAGTGATTTCTAATGTGGAGTTTTCTAGGGTTTCTCTTATAGGGGGAAAAAGTGTGCTGAGGGTCACCAAACGATGCCATTTCACATGCTTGCCATGCTCTTTTCAAAAAAGTTATGTTAGGAGGGTGCAGCTTTAACCTTAAAGAAGGAACTGAGAATAGATTTGAGGTTTTCTGTCTGTACATACTAAATATATTTCTGCTTGCATCATGAGTGTGTTCCAGAAGCAAGTGTGATGAGAGAGAGGTCACCGCCACCACTGCTGCTTGGCGTGATAGTGCTAAAGGACCATACTGGTTCTGCTGCATGTGCTTCGTTTCCTTTTTAAGGTCATGAGTTAGTTCTGGCACTTCAGTTGTCACAGCTGTGGCTGGAAAGCCTTCTATGACTTTGCCTTTATCATACCAGGTGCATTCTTAGAAGTCTATAAGATGGTTGCTTTTGGGGTATTTGTGAATATGTACCGTATATTTATACGTATATAAGTTTGGATTTTTAGTTTGGGCATATATATACACACATACTTTTTAATAAATGCAAAACTAAAATATGTAAGAGTATTTCTCCCATGCCTTTCTAGTATTTCTGAAAAGTTTCCTTTTATAGAAATTGTGCTGTGCTTTTTGAGGCTTGAAACTTTTATCTGCCTTAGGAGCTGAAGGCAAATTGAAAAACCAGGAAGAATACTGAATGGTAGTCTCCACTTTACTGTCTGCACCATCACTTTGAAAATCTTCCCTGCCACTCCTGTTTATTGTGAAGATGACTCAAGCTGTTATTCATGCTTGGGTGTAACCATCCGAGTAAATCCTCTAGGCTACTGGAAGAGAAACCAGAATGCTTAAAGCCAAGGTCCTGCGTTTCCTGCTTTTGTCTGTGTTGGCAATGTGTTTGTACACACAAAGTGTATGAAACACTCGCTGGGGTTGTAAGATGCTGGTTATGATAGGACAGTGTTAATGGATTTATCTGTTGCAGGTATACCAAGTCAGCCCAGCCCTTAAGATGCTATTTTGATTCAAGTACAAACATGACCAAAGGGATTGCCTAAGACACAGCAACGGTGTGGAGTTTTCATTCTGTGAAATTTGGGTGCCACTCTTGATTAAGGATTTAAGTTTTTTCTCTGCTTCATCTACTGCTTTAAAGTACGGAGTTTCTTTTATTCAGGGAAGATGAGTCCTACATTGTTAGACTTCTGCAGTTTGGTTATTTAGGCCTCTGCTAGACTTGAGACAGAGCTGTGCTTCCAGAAAGCAATTATTTATTGTAAACAAATATTTTACAATGAGATTATTCTCTTCCTGAAAGTATCTCTCTCCACTGACTGTAGAGAGTATCTGTCCCAATGACAAACCTAAACTGGATGTATAATGTTTATCTGTTAAGGTTAGTAGAATTGAACCATATGCTTAATGTTATTCTTCATAATTGCATTTCCCCCTTCCTTTCAGCATTAAGGGGACATTAACATGAGGCAGTTATTTAGTTATGCCTAGTTTTGCTTTAGGTGACTACTTGCACTATAGATCTCACCTATAGTCACTGTTGTGGTTTCTGTTCATGTGGAGGTTGTGTGCTGTTACCAGCATGGCTACAGAGCAGAGGATGCGTCGCGATCTCTCTGGCTGTAGATTTACAGCTGTAGTAGGGAGCTGGGATTTATGGCCTGTGGTCGGGGGAGCTTGCAGCTCTGTTGGTGCAGTATAAACATACCTTGCCTGCTCCCAAATACAGAGTTAGCCACAGAAATAAGACTTAGTTTACATGATATACTTTTAGCCTTTTTTTCCTTAAGGTTGCCCTGATTATTAGTAACATTTCAACAAAAATGGGGAAATGGTTTTCTGGGAATCCCTGTTTTTCTTGGGTTTGTGGGGTTTTTTTGTTGTTTGTTTTTTGGTTTTGTTTTTTTAATATTGTCTGTTTTGGAGGTTGTACCACAGCTGTAGGACTTTCATTTTAGTCCTACTGTTTCCAGAAAGTTTGAACTTCAGCTTTTCATCCTGCAGCATTGCAATATCTGCATTGCACGGACTTTGTAGGAAATTTTAAAGGTTGCCCACAAGGGAAAAAATATATTAGAATTCAGGGAGATATACTTGCAGTTCTTTAATTTTGTAAAATCTTACTGAATTGGGGCAAATTTGATGTGGCTATGTCTTTAAATACAGAAGTATATAATGCTTGGGTTAAATTCTCCAGCTGCGTCCCTGCTCCTTCTTCCTTGGATGGGATTATGCTCTCTAACTTTGTAGGGTTTTTTAAAATCTTTGTAGTGAAACAAAACTGATGAAATGGATAGAATGAAGTTTTGCTTTGGGTTTTGTTTGGTCTTGCTTATTTTTATCTGAACCACAGTCCTGAATAACTGCCATAAGCTTTTGTTGCTCTTCCTGTCCTTATTGCTGTGTTACTTGAGCCATTCCATAGTTAACTTTTCTGTGGAAGGTAGAATTAGCTTCTGTTAGGAAGAAAAGTAGGTGCCAAACAAACATTGTGATGTGTTGGTTTGTTTTTTTCAGCTCAGTACTTAATTTTCAAACTTTTAAGGGGATAACAGTATCTTGTCAAACACATATCAAAATATGTGTCATTGGAAGTGGGGTTTTGTCTCTCTGCTTGCTGCATTTTCTTTGTTATTGCATGCATAAATGCATGGGTTTTGGTTTGGGTTTTTGTAGGCCAAGTAAGTGGTTTTGTGCCCGCTTTTATAATGTATAGGTGTATGGTATTTCACTTATATGTTTGTATCACTGAGTCTATGTCTCACAATAACTTGACATTAATAAAAAGTCCTTGTCAGGGATGAGGATCCCTCCATTTATTGGGTAGGCATAGTGTTCATCGTCCTCCGGAAAGGTAATCCCTTTAGGTTTTATTGAACCTTTTCAACAAAAGGTTTGCTTGTCAGCATGGGTTAGGCACAGGCTGGTAAGTGCCTGTGGTACAGCTGAGCACTGTGCCACTAACGTCTGGGCCTGGTGTTCTCCTGAACCCCTGAGCAGACCCTTCTGACTTAACCAGTTAGACTGTACCTAGTCTGAACTTGGCTTGGGTAAGGACATGAACTGTCATCACCCTGTCCTTCCATTCGGGAGTTAGCGTTGTCCAGAACAGAGCCTGGGCTTGGCGTGCTCTATCTGTGCCTGTTGCACCTTCCAGCAGCTCAGAGGAACTCACAGACTTTTATCTGGATAGAAACAGCTGCTGTTTGTTTGGGGGTTTTGGGTTGTTGGTTTTTTGGTTTTGTTTTTTTTTTTTTTTTTTACCCCCCCTGCCCCCCAGGAGCATGTGAAACACAATGTGAGCACGCAGTATATATGGTAAAGTTATTTTCACACATAAAAAGTGTTAAATAACTTAAACAAGTAGGCCACAAGTTTTCAGATTTAGTTTCATTAGTGAAAGACATTTTTGCTTGGGCCAAAAAGGCAGATATTTTGGTATTTGCTTCACCATGTGTATTCTCAGATTTTTGTCATGTTTTGCTATATATTTAACAAATTTCTCCATTAAGAAATATCTGCAATGCCATGGGTATTTTCTTGATTACTTCATAAAAGCATCAAAGTTTTATTATAGATGCTTCCAACTTTAATCAAATGTAGTTCTTGATGCTGTGATGAATGGTAAATTTTCTGTAATCTGGTATTACTCCTTAGTGACCAGGAGTATTTTCAGTTTTTGACATTAATAGTTGCTTTTAGAAAGTGCTTACCAGGACAAACTTCAAAAAATTAGTAGATCTTATGTTGCATAATTTTACAGAAGGGTGAAGACTTGCAAATAATGTGTACAATTGACTTCCTTCCATAAAGCAGCAGAATTTCTGAGAAATCTTCTGAACAGCAGAAGAGTTAACATAACCATAGTTGTGTTCATGTGAGATAGACTTAATATTATTCACAAGATAATGGCATTAATTTCGGGTGCCTCCTGTTACTAGCATTGTTAAGATCTTTTTTTTTTCTGTAAGGCAGCAACTCACTGTTTAAAAAAAGGTGGAGTTGGGGCAAATCTTAAAGCTATGTGTGAAAAAGTGTTCTTTTATCTTTTCATATAAAGATAGGAACTTGTTAGAGGCTTGTGGTTTGATTTTCACATTTAAACTGTAGAAAACATCCATTCTTAGTGCAGGACAGCTTTTAGTTTTGTTATAACTAGAGTGGACAGACTGCTTGTTAAATAGAAAAAAATAATTTAAAATATCAAGTCTCAGTTTTGGAATTTTTAGTTTTCCAATAAAATGGTAGGTTTTATAGAAGACTAGATGATGTATGCAGGGTTCTTTTTGTTTTAATTTTGTGGTGAGTTTAGTTTTCTTACGGAAAAAACTGTGCTTGCTTTATAAGCAGTTGTATAACAGGAACTGGATGGGGGGAGGTGATAAATGTGAAAGGCTACAGATTGCTTCAGTGTCAAAACAGAATTAGAGTATTAGAACAAACTTCTTCATCTTAATTCTTGCAGAAGTATGAGACTGCAGTTGTGGCTTTCTGAATTTGCATTCACCTTAAATGAGCTCTTCTGAGTACGTTCTGAAAATGTGCTAATTCAGTGATTGTCAGTTGTAGTTACACATTTTTTTTCAGTACTCTGATAATGGGATAACAAATGCAGTCCAGGCATTCACAGCTTCCAGATTTAGAATTGTTCTGATTTACATTTTGGCTTAGCTTTTGAAATATACCCTCTTTCATTTTGTCAGGGATCCTCCAATGCCAGTAACTGAGGTATACATGATAATAGTCTAGCAAAAAAGGGAACTTGTCAGGATTTACAGGTCTGCCCAGGTACTTATAATATTACATTTACTGCTGAAAAATATGAACAAATTGTTATGCATTGATAAAATTCCTAGAATATAACTTGGAAGAATAAGTAACGGTAGAGGATACTATGCTTGAGTGCGATTTCCAAAATTATTGGTCTCAGTGAACCTCGCTGGATTCACTGTATTTTTAGTTGAGTTCTTTATGTAATTCTGAAAATATCATCTTTGATGATGCTGGTTGAAGTTACAAATGAAAATCACTTTCTCATTTGCTAGAGATGACTGTATAATCAGGAGTGATAGGGAAAGGCTGAATGGCAATCAAGTGCTCCTTGCCTCTTCCAAAAGAAATGGGGAGGCAGTAATGAAACTAGTGGATTTGAAACCAAAGGAGAGGTTTGGGTTTTTTTAGTTTTGTTCCCCCTCCTCGCACACACTCAAACTTTTTACTGCAGAATGCTGTGGATGTTAAAAAGTTTACATGAGTTCAAAGGGAGAGAGGACAAGCGCACAGAAGAAAATAGTGTTGCTGAACGCACGAACACATCTGACTCAAAGTCCTGAGATAAAACTGAAGTGGGACAGCGCTTGGAGGAGAAAAAGGCTTGTGTGCCTCTCCTGCTGTTATCTTCATCCCGCCTTGGCCACTGTTGGAGGCGGGACTGTAGATTAGCTGAATGTTTGGGGTCTGATCCGGTACAGCCATTCGTATCCTCTGCCTGATCTCACGAGCTTGTTTTCAATCTTTGCATTTCTGTGACTGAGATTACTTTCTTAAGAAATGAAAGTTTGGAGATTGATTCCAGGTAAAGATTTCTTACCTGTGTTAAGTATCCTCTATGTTTTTTAAACACTTTTGTCTGATGAAAAATATAAAGTAGTATTTGACTTGCTATTTTTTAAAATGTCAGAGACGTGTATATTGAGTAAAACAAATTTTGACTTGCATTATGTTCCTGAGAAAGCCAGAAATTAAAATTTCAAGCTGAATATAAAAAATAATGGGATGTTGAGTTAAATCAGAGGTGTTGATAGAAAGTTTGTTTCTTTTCCCTTGTCTTTTGAAACTACTGGTTAATTATCAGTTGTCAATGGCTGCCTGCCTTGGTTTAGATCAAAAAAATGCTTGGAGTCAACTAAATTTTTATTGCTTTTTGTTATAAGTGTTCAGTATCTGCACTCTGTAGATTAAGAAAACAGACTACAAAGAACAAATTTGAGAGTTTTGATCCTAAAACTGAACTCCTAAGCTCCCCTGCGTAGGCATATGAGCAAAAATAATGTACTTCTAGGAAGTACTGGATGCAACAAGTTCAGATACTCAGGAGCTCTGATGACAGAAGCCATTTTTATTTCAGATGCCTAAGCATGACTTAGGAACGTAACTACTCATCTAGATTTAAATTTTTAGCATAAGCTCTTACCAGAGGGACAGAAGAGTTGGTATCAAAGGCAGGAGCAGAGGAAAGGAGTGCAGCTGTTCAGGAACATGCCAGTGAAAACATTGCTCCATCCACAGCTTGCCAGGATGATCTTCTTGTAGAACCAGAACAGGTGGAGGAAACCTTGTCCAGTCCTGAATAGCTGGTAGCTTGGCTTTATATCAGGTAGTTGTGGGAGGTACAGGTTCACTCCCCCTCCTCTGAATGAGTCAGATCAGGAATTTCTCAAGTAACGGTCAGATTCTTTAAATTACAGATGTTGCTTTTTGGACTATGTTCTCTCCCCCCGCCCCCGCCTCCTGTGGAAAGGGTGAAGTATGTTTAATAATGAAAAACATAAAGCTCCCTCAAACAGTTTTGAGATCTCAGACTGTTAACTGATCGGAAAGTTATTGTACTGTGTTGCATATACAGTACTGCAAAAAGCAGAAGCTACTGCCCTGGAGACTGAGTGCAAAGCAGAAAGAGCTTCTTTTTGTGCTTCCCCAGGCTCTTTGAGCTAATACACCAAGGAAGGTCTGGTTTAAAGGGGAGTACCCATATGTGCGACTTTATCTGCTTGTTCTGCTTTTAAGTCAGTGATTTTCCTTTTTTTCCCCCTGCAGTTTTGTAATGTCAGAAAGAGCAGCTTCTCTTTACCGGGGTGAGGCTTTGGGGCGCTTGCTGCTGTAACGCAGAGGTGCTGCTGAACAAGTCACTCAACCGAGTAACAACTTGGCCAAGCTCAGTTGTAGCCTAGAAACATAGCCCGGCGGTGACATTTAACAGCTTTAGTCTCGAAGTCTTTGGAGGGAGTCTAATATTAAACAGGCTCTTTAGAGAGAGATGCATTGAGACATTAGAGATGTATGTCTGACTTCTGAACTTTGGATTTGCCACTGACTTTGGATCTGTCAGTGGCGTATGGAAAATGTGCATAATTTCTCATGCTGGGGGTTTCATGAATTTGTCTCAAGTCAGATATAAATTGGAAGAGTTTAGGATTCCCAGCTAAGATAGCTGCCTATTTTCTGATATTTTGCAGATGTTTATATCTATGCTGTATTTATATATTATGCTCATACTATCTGAAGTTTCCTTTCATAAGCTGTGTGGATAAAGATTTAAAATTATGTTAAATTTAAAATTCAGTCAGCATTAATTTCTACTAGTCTTTGATTAACTCAGTTTTCCAGTAGTGGTAGTCAATGTACAATTGATTTATAACGATTAAGCAACAGCTTCACAGGGAAGTAAACTTTGTCAGATAACATATCATATACTCTGACAACTCAATATGCATTTTCTCTGACATGCGTGCTTCTGTATACTGCCCTGAAGTAAAAATGCCTCAGCTAGTGATACATTTGTGTTGCAACTGACTGCCCTAAATCTAAAGTACAAATTCATTTTAACTCAGTTCTTATTCTTGAACTCCATTGTCTTTAGGGGAGAACAAACCAACACTTACTACCTACTTTTACCTTTTAAATATTTATTTAATTTTACAGTGCTGTTAAATTAACTTTGAGGAAAATGTACACAATGTTCTAATAGCTGGGAAACATACACAGCAGGACCCTTTAGCGCACTCTTGTCTATACATTTCTGTTTGTAACAGTAATATACGTAGATTTCTCCTTTTATGTGGTTTTGACTTTTTGAAGTGTCTTGATTAATTTTGTTAGCACATCGCCCCAAGTAATATATACTTTATAAAGTTTGCAAGAAAAGAGCATTTGAAATTTTAAATGCTAATGTTAAAAATCAAAATATTTCTAGGACACAAAGATTGAGAGGAAGTTTCACTCTGAAAATTACTGTCTTGAGTTTCTTCATGGGAGACCAAATAGTTTCCTAGAAGTAGTGTTTGGGTTGATGCACATGCTCATTTTTTGTTAGCAAAGGTTACGTTTTTTCGAAGAAATGACTACTCTGAGATTGAATTACCTTATTTGGAGGATGTTATTCTGCTCAGAAGTTGTGTTGAGTTGAAGAACTACTCAGAAAAGGGTTTAATAAAGTGGTACCTAAAGCACTAACTTCAGTCATCAGAGGTTATTTTGTTATAATTATGCAGACATCTGAGAGGTGAGAAGAAAAACCTGTTTGAGTTGTTTCCAGATGCCCTAAACTGCCAGAAGACTTAATTGCTTTATGGGGGTTAGCCTTGTGGAGAGAGCATGTATTTTATCAGATAAGCCTGGGAGAAATGAAGTCCTTGTAGCACATTGATTGAAGCCCCCTATGAATGTAAATGGTCCTTAAGAAAGAAGGTGCAGGGAGAAAGACAGGAGGGAGGAGTAAAAGAGAGAGAAGAGGAAACTCCGGAGCGGGCACAGTAGCTGAAGTGATTCCATCGATATGGTGCTCTTTTCCTCATCAGCTGGATCCTGCAGTGTAAACCAGGTAGTTTCAACCCTGTCCTTAGTAACTTGGAAAACAATATTGTTATTAAAAAAGAGGTTTTAACTTCAGGGAAAAAAAATCCACCTACTTTTTCATTTGCTTTTGACTTGACAGTCTTTGGACTTGGGTTAACATAATCTGAAACCAAAAGATTGTTTCTAACATACAACCTGTCAGAACAGACATTTGACATGAATTCTTAAAATACTTTTTTTGCGTACAATTATGCATAACACTTTTACAGTATTACCATAAAGTTTTCTGATGTGAAGGAAGCGTAACATTTACATGCCAGACTGTATTTCCAGAGCTGAAGAAATGTGCAGCCTTCTAATTCCAGTTTTGTCCCGGTAGTCTTTTAATATAGTTTATATTGTAGAGTCACTGTCAAATATTTTCATTTTTATGGTCTGAAGGCTGTGTTGGATGAAGTTTTCTGAAACTGGCCTTTCGGAGAAAGTGATGTCCCGTGGTCTAGTGGACCGGTTCTTTTTTATGGAATTTTGAATCGTATCTGATGTAAAGTAATAGACTATAGGGTCAAAACAGCAGTTTGAAACAGCAATGCAGAGAGTGATGGGGTACATAGTCCTGACTGCAGTTACCACTGAACAATTAATCCAGGTCTGTGTTCTCATAAGGGAGTAAAGTATTAAAGTAATGTTATAAGGCACAAAGCAGAAGCAGAATATCACCAAATGGACAAAAACCATTTTGAGAACCTTGTTCTTGCTTAATTTATTCCGACTTAACGTAAGTGGTTTATTCAAAGTCCGTAAGACCATGGTAGAGCAGGTCACGTTCAAGATGAGTGGAATAAAGAACCCGACTATTTCAATGAAGATAACAATCCGGGATAGGTAGGTTTTCCACGTGTCCTCTGAAAAGTTTTCAAAACACGTGCTTTGTTTAGTATTATTACGGCTGTTTATAGACTGGAAGAAGCTTGCTGGTGTGCTGCCTGCTAAGACGGTTATCCACACTGCAGCGCAGACAATTTTTGCGTTCCTTTTGGTTCGGAGAGTCTTAGATCGAAATGGGTGTACTATAGCTAAAAAGCGATCTACGCTTATGCAAGTCAGAAATAAAATGCTCCCATACATATTTGTATAAAAGAGGGTGACAGAAATCTTGCAAAGAGTGTCTCCAAATGGCCAGTTTCTTGCTACAAAGTAATAAATCCTGAAGGGTAAGGTAAACACAAAAAGCAGATCCGATATTGCTAAATTAAGCATGTAAGTTGTAGTCTCGTTCCGCACTTTTAATGTACAAGTAAAAATGTAGATAGCAACACAGTTTGCTATGAGGCCAAGAACAAACACCATACTAAAGATACACCCGTATAAAGTATATTTAAAGGAGTCCTCAGTGGAGCAATTAGAGCTTACCATTATAATGGTATATTTAAGATTCCGTGATTTGGAGGTTTCTCTGGTATTTTTTTATTGCAGGTTATAAATTTCAGTAAGACTTGCAGAGATATTTAAAGTGGGTGCTTTGGTAAGTTTGTAAAGCTTCAGAGAAGAAACAGCACCTCTGTAGTAGGGGAGTACATCTCCAGCAGAAATCACCAGGAGGTCACTCTTCTCTTCCGAGTGCTATTTGTAATCACATAGCCAGTCTTCGAAAGTCGAAACCCATGTCATTTGTGGCAGATGAGGACATCCCGATGCTTGCTTAGTTCCATTTTCCCCCTTGATTCGATGAAGCCGTTGTAGAACTTTCTGCCTTACTCTTGGCTGCTGATCGTGATGGTGAAGTCTTGTCCATCCAAATGTGCTGGGAACATACGCTTTAGAAAACTATTTCCCGGATGCCGCAAAGTGTCGGCACTTGCATTTCTCTCCCAGCTTGCTTTCTGTAAAACGAGCTTTTCGAGCGCTCGCTCGCCCCACGGGGCGGGAAGCAAGCTGCTTGTGAGGGCAGAAATGAAATTCCAGAGCGTGTTTGTTCCTGCAAAGCACAGCCCTGCGAGTCCCGCGCCCGCCCGGCCGGCAGCCTCTCGCCAGCCCGGCTCCTTCTGGAGAGGAGAGAAAAGAGCTCGGGCAATTTGTATCATGACATCACAGGAAGAAGAGGTCGGGCTGGCTGAAGAATGGTTTCAATTCACTTTGTTTGCCTTCCCCTAATCTGATAATGTGTCTGCTGGGACTGAACCTTGCAGAGTGCTGCTGCTGCAGCCTCCTGTTAACTCTTTCCATGCTCCCTGACAGGTTCCTCTGAAATGTTGTTGGAGTCTGAAAACTTCATTGTAAATCTTTTCAGTTAATGAGGAGACTTTCAGTGTCTGAATAACTCTTGCACCTTAAAATTCCTGGTTTTCTTTGGACATAGTACATAAAATGCTCCCATACAAAATCCCACAATTACTAACTTGTGGGATTTTATATTTTATGTAGTATTGAACTAACGTTACGTTTTTTTTGATAGATATCGTTGCTGTGATAGATAACATGTTAATCACCAGAAATCAGCTGAGTAGTTCTATCTTGATTCCCTTGATATACCAGTACAAACCTCAGGAGGGACAAAATAATGTTGATGGGTAATTAAATAATTTCACCAAATAATCACTGAAAGAGAGAGGGATAAAGATTATGAACCTGTGGGTTGCTCTTGGATATTCCCAGGACTGAGATGTGTTGCAGTGGAAGAAGTTTTTAACTTGTATTAGAAAGCATATCCCAAGCACTATTTCTAATCAGAAAGATGATTCTTTTTAGAAAAAAATATGCTTCAATTTTTTTTAAATTTTATGGTACACAAAATTTTCTTCAATATGTAAGCACAGAATTAATATACCAGAACAGTTCCTGTGCTATGCATTTGTTTCTGATAATTTAAAAGGGGCCAGTTACCACACATGCACAAAATACTCTCATTAGTCACTGATTAGTGAAACGAAAACATGTTGTAACTAATTAAATTGTTAAGTAAATATATATTAAAAAAGCAGCTCTTATTGCCTTTAGGGGCAGATATGAGATAAATCTCAGTTTAGCCAGACTTCTTTATTTAACAACAGCTTGGATAGACTCACTTCCAGCATCAAAACCAGCCTATTTCTAAGTCTTAGAATAACAAATCTCTTCATATCCGGCTGGGTGGCATGGTTCTTTTGAACTAGATTTTAATCAGTTGTACCTAAGCAAGGCTGTGGGCAAAAGCTTTCTAGTCTGCTGTAAAGGAGGGTAAATGATAGCACTTCACAGGGTTTTGGCATAGCTTCTTGCTGTAAGGTATGTCAGACAAAATTCAGAAACATGCAAAAATGGGTCTTGCTTATTTTATTTCAAGTTTTCTTGATAAGTTTCTTCTGTGAAACTCTCTCACCTTGATTTTGAGGTGAAATTAAGCAGTTTCACTTCAATAGGCTATTAAGCGCAAGAAACCTTTTTGACTATTACTGAAATTCATACTTAGCCATAAAGCATAGCGCACTTTCCACTTCTAAGTCAGCAATAAGTGGAAATGTGAGTTTGGCAGTCTCCTGTGTGTCCAACTTAACTTGTACCTTTAGCATAAAGTTGCCTTACCTGGCTTTCCCCACAAAAACAATTGTCACGTGGTTAAATTTTGTTTCTATTCCCAGCAGCCTTGCATGGTGAAAGGGGAGTTTTCCTGCGAGAGTCCGTGAATTCTGCATCAGGCCTTGGCACCGCTGAGCTCAGTTTTCCTGCTCTAGCTTTGTACAGGAAAACTGCATGGGGCAGGCTCAGTTACTGGAATGAAGACCCCTGAAGTACAGAAATTTGATGTCACACGTCAAAACCTCGAGCAATATTTTGTGTTTAGAGAGAGAAATGAGTGGAGATGAGTAGGCCCCTCATACTCATCAGTACTTGATTTTCTGTTTGGGCAAAGGTGTGGGTGCACCGAGGAAGGGTGGTCATGTCTGACCGGGTGCATTGTCCATTTTACCATGGTAAATGTGTTTCAGAGCAATCATGACGGTGCATCCTCAGCCTTCAGTTTGTCCATCAGAGCCCCTGCCTTGCTGTGGCCCGTGTTACTGCTCCTGTTACAAACGTGGGCGCTACTCAGAGTTGCATTGTAGGGGCTTAGGTATATGCTTCTGCTGTCTTCAGGATATGCTCTTGCCCCTGCACCTTTTTGTTGCAAAACAGTACGTGTACCTGACACTAACTGAGGAACTAAGTGGTATTTGTATGCTTCCAGAAATAGCATTCAGCTGCAGGGTTTCTCCACCTGCAGAAGAAAGTCTGAAAACCTCAAGTTGACAGGTTTTTACTTCATATTGCGTTTCAGTGAGGAGGTATATGACTGAGTGGGCAGTCTGACTCATTTTAGTGTAGAAGTGTTAATGGCAAAGGTGAATTTTATTAAGTTAGATGTGGCTGATTGTTACCAAGCAGTGTTTTAATTTGTGTGAGCTTCTCCGAGCTGAAGAACCTGCGTTAGTGCACTGCAAGCACAGAGAGCAGCCTCCCTTCTGGCCGGGCTCCAGCACAAACGGGGAGGAAACTTTATCGCGCGCTTTCTTTTCATTGGCTCACATTTCAAGATGTTGGGCTCTGTGCCGTCAGGTTTGGAAAAGCCTTCAGTAAATGCCAATGTTTTAAAAAATAATAACAAGTTTATCAGTTACTGTGGAAGAAGAACTGACACGGTAATGACCTTGCTTATGCTCCTTCACGGTAGGCAAATTTTCCTTTGGGACGGGGAAGGGGGAAGGCAGGAGGAAGCAGCTGCAGGGAGGGCCCTGTATGCGGAGGATATTTTTTTTTTTTTTTTTCTCCAAAGGAAACAATGCTGCCACCGAAGGGAGGTGTATGTGTAAGTCTGTCTGCATCGGAGATGGGAATGAGTTAGGACCTGTCACTTGTTGCTAGTGTGAGATAAGCGTTTCCATCAACAGGCTTCCTGTGGCTCTTGAAGAGGCATGGAAGGGAGAGTGAGTGTGGGCTCCTTAAGGCTAAGAGCTAATGAGATGATTGAAATCATCTCTCACTTCAGCAGTGACCAGACTTTGCATAGTCTTTCAGTTGGTTGCCACTTAGCTCTGTTTCTGTGAGTTCAGATACCTGAGTTTACATATCTTGGACCCTTTACACCCTTGAGTGATCTTGGATTTGTGTGGCAAACCTCTTCTGGTGTTGAACAGGGGGACAGAAGTCATCCTTATAACCCTAGTAGAGTGGCTGTAGGACACTGCCGCTTCCTCCTACGAGGAGGAGTCTTACTCTCATTTAGGACACAGGGGCAAGGTCCCTTAAATTCAGCAGTCCAAGCTGAGTGGTAAAGAAATGTTTCACTAAAATAAAACAAGTATTGGAAGGCTTTCCAAGCCTTCTGAGTTGTTTTGGCCAGAGTTGGGTGTTTCTCTGGTGTTACTCTAGTTTTCAGGGCTGGAATCAAACAGAAGTTGTAGTCAAAGGTGAAATTAATTTTGAACTTGTCTTGTGTACTGCATTTAGTCTGGTGCTACTACTCATGCTACTCCTAGATACCTGCTCATGCTACTACTAAAAGCTCTCAATTCAGAAGAAAAACAGCTTCAACATTAATAATGTAATAAATTCTTACAGTGCTTCCAAAGCCAGAGTATGTACTGTTAAATGAAGTTTGTCAGAGAGGCACAAAATGCTCTGACTCCATTATTCTGTAAATAATGTTTCTGCTTTCAGAGGCACAACTGTATCATGGTACAGGCATTTGTTCTCGCTTTGGTTAAGTAAGCTTATGTAAAAGGTCTTGTGCTACCTGATGCCACAAAGACAAACCCTGGCAGGACAGTATTTTCTTTGCCCTAAGTGGTGTTATTTATCCAATCATTTTTGTCAGTTTTAGCATTTCTATTCCGTTTACTGGAGTTTCTCTTTGAGTGTGTATATGTACAGGAAGGAATTTATTATGGTTGAGACATAGCCAGGAAGCCTGTTTCTGTCTGTACCATGGATTTTCTGTTCCAGTCCTGGCAAAGTTTTTTATGATTTTGTGATTTAGCTTCCCTCTGTGTAAGAGCTCATTCACTTCCTCACTGGGACGTGAGGCCATCTTAATTATAAAATATAGTTTGAAGTCCTTGGATGGAGAATCCTTCATTAAATATGATATTGAGATAGTTATAGTGGCAAGTGAATGCAATGAAACTGTAGGAAGATTAAAATTTTGTATTTTTAGATTAGATTCCTGCCAAGCAAAAGGATCCATTAAAAGACTTCACATGATTCAACTCTGTAAGTCTGTGAAGAAGTAGGTACGGAGAAAGCAGGGCTGGGAACTTAAACGTTCTCAGCTACCTTTGAGGAGCTGCCTGCTCAGGCACTCATAAGCTACGGTAAGACTGCTTCTGCTAAGTGCCTTACTGCTGTCTTAAAATGCAGCGGTGGTGTCCACCTACAGAGACAGGGTGAAATAGTGCACTGAAAATTCCCTTTTTTACCTTCTTAAAAATTTTCCTTTACATGAGCATTATAACAGTATATTTTTATGTAACACAATATTTTTATGTAGCCAGGCTAATCCTGCATGAGTCTTTGACCTAGCCAGTTAAAGACTCCATATCAGGAAACATGTTAGCTTAATGCAAATGAAATTAGACATACAAAATAACAAGTAAAAGTTAAAAGAAAACTGAATATTTTCCACTGAAAGTTTGACTGACCTTCTAGAACCAGTTTTCCAGATGAGCTTTTGTTTTACTCTAATAGATAGCTGCCAAAACTCTTTCAAATATTAAAAAAAAAAAAAAAAAATAGAAAGGGTAAGAGAAGCTAAAGTATTTAGGCTTGTGAGTCCTTTAGGTTCTCGAAGTTAAAATAATTTCTCTATGTGTGTAATTGCTTAAAAAGGAAACTCAGAATAAAATGAGGGTTCTTCTTTTTTGTGCATTTGAAATGCTTCTCTTTTCTCTTTAGAATTACTTCAGTTTCCTTTATAGGAAACACATCTGCTCCTCTACTGCTTACAGAAAGAGGAAACAATTTATCTTGTTTTGTATAAATTCAGGCTGCTAGAGTCCTTTTTTTTCCTGTACTCTTGGATTCATGGAGAAGGAGGGCTTTTAAAACCCACATATATCTATAGCAAAGGTATTGTTGCAGTCTCTCTAAGTAACTTGAGCACAACAGATCACCTGGATTCCTTGTTCTTAAAAGTATTTGCAATGAATATGACAATCATACTTTAAGAAATGCCACTTGTAGTCGAATTCTAGTTCTGAAACACTTCACAGTATTTGTTGTATGTCCGTGTGTGAGTAAGCAGTTTCTTTGAACCATGTCAGTTCATTATATGAAATCCTTTCCTTGCTGTTTCTTATACTGTCCTTTATATACCTGGTATTATAAAGAGGACTACAGAACATATTTTTACTTAAGGAATACTATTTAAAAGCTGACACAGGTGGAAAAGAAAAACAATATGTATTTAATTAATAATTTTTAAGCAGCTAAGAGGCAAATAAATATATTCTATTGCTTTCTTATCTGGAAGCCTCTCCTTTGAAGTGGAATTTCAGATCTAGAGTGCTGTTATTGGGACTGTGTTGAGGTGTCACAGTATCCCTTAGTGTAATATAATCCTTCAGAATACTTGTAAGTCCACTCGAGGCTTTCTAAATACTCTTAATTTATAGGGGAACTTCCTAAGAGAATGAGAAAATGGTAGAATCTTTAAAAATACTACTCATCTGACATTCTTTTTTCTTGTTTCATTTTGATTTTGCGTAAAAGTTTTCTGGAGCGGGGTTTTGGGAAAAGTTTTCTATGCACAGTGATGGAGAAAAGAGCAGAACTGTGTCCTGGAGTTTGTCATACAAGTTCTGAAGATATTTTTAGAACATTTCATTTCAGAAAATATTATATGTACCCTCTGCCAAGGGCCGTTCTTGGCATTATTTGGTTTGTTGATCACAGTAGTTGAGACAGAGATTGAAAATACAGGATTATTTTTTTTTTTAAAGCGTGATTCTTCAAGTTTGAAAGCAATTTTTGTGATAGCACTAATAGAAATGTTCAGTGTCTAATGGTAAAAGAAGCTCTGTTATCTCAGAGGTCCAGTCAATGCTGATGAACACGTCAGGCTTACCTGGAATTATGTAAATGGTATCATGGAATATGCAGATTGGTTGCTTGCATTATAAGTGCAGTTACAACAGTGTTTTAGGCCACTAACAGATGACTGATAAATAGTTGCATGAATATTCTTGAGTTGCTTTTTTTGTGTAACTTACGGAAAGTCCCAGCAGCAGTTTTTGCTTATGTTCACAAATGTTTTGATGTGCAAAGTGAATTTTTCTGAGACTGCGATTATAAAGATATCTAGAAGGGACACACAATAATATGATGAAACTGTACAGATATTTGTTAGGGACAGTGACATGGAGAGTTGGCAGTTTATAAAGGTATCTAGATAGATCCTGAGGTGATATTTGGAGTTGTACTTCATAGATTAATTCAGGAGAATTTACTTATGTATACTGCAGTGTATTCCCTGGAGGCAGCTTGACATTCCTGGATTAGAAGTATATGTTAGACATCAGATGATTACAGCATATAAGTAAGTCTAGTTGATCTTACAGTAGGCTATTAGAGGTTAGATAACGTTAAATCTTTTTCAGCTTTAATCTGTGGGTTGAGTGTTTTGAAAGGGATGGGCTTAAAAAGCAAAGGAAAGAATCATAAAGATGAAGAGCTTGAAAAAATGGACATTGACATTATTCAGAAGGAAGAAAAATGGAAAAAGGATTAGTAAACAATCTTAGCTACATGATTTTCAATGGATAGGAATAGGATGAAAAGAATTTCTAAAATGTCAGGTAGGAGGAGAGATGCCTTAATTAGAACAAAATACTCGAGTTCCTGAACTCTCATTTGCATTTTTTGAACTTAAAAAATATACTCTGCAAACATGGTTAAAATAATGATATTATTTGAAATTTCTCTCTACCTTATATGCAGGGATTTAGTTAAATGGCTATTCACTGTGGCAAATTCTGGCTCTACTCAAATTTATACTTTCTAAATCATAGGATTAGAAATTTAATCAGAGTTGGCAGAAATTTGCCAAATGTTCCGTGACTGAAAATTCTTACTCAAAATACTTTGCAAGTGCAAAATATACAGGATGAAGTAGATCAGGGGAACAGAACTTGTAGAAAGACATTTGTAATTTGTTTAGTTCTAGGGCAATTACTTTTTATTTTTCAGATCTTTAGTTAAGTTTTTGCCCAGCATGTATTCTCTGACCAGGATTGAGGTAGGCTGGTTCCACGTCTGGATTACTGGTGTTTGTCTGTGTAGGTCTTGAGGATGTACTTCACTTTCATGCCAAATTACTTGCAACCATCACATCAAGTGCTTGCAGCTTCTTGCAATTTTAGCCGAATGGAGGCCTCTGATTTTGTATGAGAATGTTAACCTCTACTTGTCAAAGACAGCACAAAGCCCACAGTTAAGTTCATATATATATATATTTTTTTAATAGAGGAAAACATTATGAAGCTATTGAAATAATTTACTTTAGTCGTTCAATAAGATTTATGTGAATTCATATTGTTAAAAAACCCCAATAAAAAAAAACCAACTACCAAAACTATGTAATTAATTTGGTTTCCTTCACAAAACTGGAACATAAGACGTTAGGGGAAACAGAAAAGTTTTGTAAGAGTCGTTCAAGCTGGTCAGATAATTAGTATAGATAAATACTGACATGAAAATGCTTGTCTGGGGAGAACTGCTGCCAAAAAAGAGAACTTGGACTTGATTAATGTGGAGAACTATTACTTTCTAAATGTGTAGGTCAGCAAATAACCTCTTTAAATTCTTCATCATAAGATCACTTAAATGATTATTTAGCATATCATTAGTAGCGGTAAACAGCTATTAAAGTACTTCAGCTGACTTTACCTCCAACTGCTTTTTCCTTCCAGCCCATATCCTGAAGTTTTATGAAACAAATTCAGTACTTTGTGAACTTCTTTATTACATTGTTGACCACATTAGGAGTTGTATTTTTACTGTGGCAATTAGCTAATACCTAGAAGGTAAGAAATGAAATGACAAAACTTTGGAGGAAGGATAAAGGACATATGGGTTTTAAATTTTTCCACTGAAGTCTTGGAAGGGATGGAGTGCGGCTCTCAAATGCAAAAATAGTAGTGTGCATTAGAAAAGGAGAAGGCATTTTTCTATCAGCTAAGCTTCTACAGAGCTTTCTACGGTTGGTTGAAAGAATGTTTGTCAGAAATAAACAATTTTCACTTGAATTTGTATCAGTATTATTTTCCTGGAAGAGGCAAGGCGTTCATCTGGGAGATGTCAGTTTGACCCTGACAGGAGAGGGGAGGCCCATGTCTCATGCTTTGAGCAAGCACTCTCGTTATGAGGGATTTCTCATCCTCTGCAGTAACAGGGGGAGGCCTTTGAAACAAGGAGTGTAGCCTCAGGAAAAAACCACAACATTGAGAACAGCAGCTTTTCCCTGGGATTCCCAGTGAGCCATCTGTGTGCAGTAGGGTTTGGCTTCCTCCAGGTACTTCCAGTGGTGGTGGTAGTGAGGTCTGGGTAGTGGCACATAGCATACACTGTCCTGCACATCCCTTGCTTAAGTTTTTGGGTTTTGTCAAACTTCCTCAGCTGCTGTCTCTGGCGGTTCAGTGGCTCCCTGGTATAGGTGGAAAAAGTTAACTTATGACTACGTAAATCCTTCAGATCTGAGGCAGAAGCAGTGGTGTTGAAAGTCATTAGCTGGAAGTTTCAAGTAGCTATCAGTTAACATCATCTTTGAAAGAAAGAAGGAAAATGTTGGTTGATATGGAGGCATGGGATAAGATTGAGAAGATTAGGTATCTGTTATTTAGGAAAGACCAGAAAGGTCCAGCTTCTGCTTACCTGTAATTCCTGAGCTCATGGGGTTTTTATAATTAACTTCAAATGTGGGTTGGTGCTTCAAATAATCCTACTGGCGTCCCTTCAGGCCTCTCTTCTTGCTTCCTCCCTTGTGCTTTGTGTGTGTATGCACTCAGCTGAAAGAGGGGAACTGTTTGGTTTAATACTAATCCTAGTTTTATATAAAATATGTAACTTCCACAGTCATAGCTGTGCTAATGCTAAAGCAAGGGACGAAGCAGAAAGTACAGAGGTGTGACTTAGGGAAGCACAGTGCACTCAAACTGATTTAAGCCAATTGTGGACCTGTGCTGCAAGTGTCGTGGCAGAGTGTTCGACTCTGAGGCTTTCAAATCTTTATTGGTCTGACTCTTGGCCAGACATTAACTTGGTGTTGGCTGCGTGAGGTTTAAAAGCCTCTGCTAAGCTCAAGGGTGAGATCTGTGCTTCTGGTCTGCTACCCTATAATTTATTTTCATCTAAATTATATTTATAACATAATAATAATGAGCTATGTATGCCTGATTATTTTTTCCACAAAAGAAGATAAAAATGAGCAGTAATACAGACATACTGTGCATAGTCTTGCTTCCCTATTTGAGATGAATAGGAGTGATACAGGATGGCAGCTTTGTAAGGCAAATATCCAATCCATATTCCACTGAAGATGCTGTGAGTTTTCTTACTGACTTCAGGGTGGCGGATGCTTTGGGTCGACTGTCTTCAGTACTGGTATTGGTTTCCATTTTCCTTGTTATGTTACAGTCTAAAGACTCATGTCGACCCATCCAGAGAATTAGAGAATTGCAAATATGCTACAGGTGCCTGATGTCACCTGCATTTAAAACAGACAGAATAGAGTGTCAGTTAAATTTGGGTTCTTTGAGACTGTCATTTGTGGGTCTGACTTCAGAAATGCTTTAATTTGCAGCCTCTTATTTCATTGGAAGTGGATGGTAAAACCTGTATTTTTTTCTGCTATGGCTTAGTTATTGGTTTATATACTTCAGCATAGCTATAGAAAATGCCCACTGAATGCCAAATGAGGAACTTGTTAGATACTTCAAAAAAAAAAAAGTTCCCATAGCAAAACTCCTACTGATGGATCTTTGCATCTGAGTTGAGGTGCCTTGTACGAGCGTTTCTTAAACAGGGATGTTTATATGTAAGGCTTCTGTCTGCTGTTTTGCTCTACTTGTGGGCGCACATTGGACTGCAGTAGTTTACGTATTTGCTTTGGTTTCTATGCAAGCTTTATATTAGTATATTTGTAGTGAAGTCAGTGGAGCTGCTCGTAACAGATACCACACTACCCGAAAGCAGAAATGGGCATTTTCTCTACAGTGAAAGTGAAGAGAGCAGAGTAAAATTCTTTCCAAAACAAAGCAACTCCTTTAAATTTTACTGCTATTTCTATGTGTTCTTTGTCTGTCTTCCTCTGAGGTGGCAAAACACTGGAATGTACAGATGCACAGAACAACTGAAATGTATATACTTAAGTCAGGGTGAAAATGGCCTGTTTCCTTACCAGAAGCAATGTGTTCAAATTTCAAGGACAGCTTGTGTTTTTAAGCTCTCTTTTTATACTCTAAATTTTCTGAGGCAGGCAGGTTTTCCTTATTAAAATACAACAGCAATCTATGGTAGACAGACTTTTAAATTTCATAGGAGTATTACTTCTTGCAAGATAATAGTTTCGAGGCTTACCTCTATAGTAGAGTTGATAAAACTGTTTTGTTTTTTTTAAAGTGGGCCCTTTATTTCTGTCCCTCAGCCTTTCTTAAAAATGATTTTAGTTTCTGGTAGGAAGGTGTTAGGAGATCTGTATAACTGGGGCTGGAAATTGTTTATTTAATACATCCAACCATGCTGTGCACCTGCAGTGTTCTTCCTGCACAGACCTGTCAATCAAAGCACACTTTCGGTTGCTTTTGCCATAGCTGTGCCAGCCGTGCTCAAGGCCGTAGGTGTAGATGAAGTCTTCATGCCTGGGAGAAGTAGGTTTTAATCCACGCCTATACAGCTTGAGCATGCTAAGCTTCAGTGTTGCACCGTGTGCTGATGCCGGAAATGATCAAAGTAGAAAGTATGCGAAAGGCAGGCTGAGAAATTACTAAGCTGCAGTTCAGTTTTGGTTTTTTAGTGCAAATAATAGGAGAAACTGTAAAATTCAACAGACTTCAAATCGCATCATTCTCTATGCAATGTGCGACTTTTACACACTCTGGAGTTTAATAGCTAAAGGGAAATGTTTGGGTGGTCTTCTATAAGCCCGGCAGTTTAAAACTCCTTGGAGGGAGAGAAAAGCTTCCAAGTCATCCCAACCTTCCTGAATTTGCTTAAGCCATAGAAAGTAAACAGTACCAAGTTTGACATGGTTGTATGCAACTTCAATAAAATGATGTTGAAATATTTCAATTAAATCATGCGCAATGTTTGTTCACGGCAAGATCAAGTTTTAAAATGAGTATGCTGCCTTTTAAAACACTGCTCAGTGAGCTCCCATGTTGAAATTGCTAGAAGAGATAGCATAACTTGATTGCAGGACTAGCAGAAAGAGTTTGAAATGCTTTTTGTTGGAAAACATTTTGGCAGAAACGTAAGGTTTCTGTGGGGGTATGTTTCAGTGAAATTTCTTCCAAAAAGGCCAAATGAATGCGGGGGGGTGGGAGGGGGTGGGAAATCTTTAGAAGCTGATTTGATTTTCCTTAAGTTTCAGGAAGTAAAGCTAGGAGCAAAATATTCCAATTTTCTCAAAATAGAATGTAAAACATAGTGTTTTTATCAGAAATATTGAAACTTTGGGTTTGGTCTGTTTACAAATGACCCAGATTTTCTCACAATAAAAATTCGGGGAGCTTGAATAGAAAAGCACTTTGTTACTGAAGGATTTCACATTTTTCTTGTGGAAACAGCAGGATATTTGTTATTTAATGAGATGAAGGGAAACTAGCTTTTGATCATTTGTTAATTTAGTGTACCTTGTCAGCTAAGTCAGTTATACTGCTTTGTTGATAGGTGCTCTTCATATATTGCTGTATGTCACTGATTTATTACTTCAGGAAGAGTCACGTGCATTCCTTTCTGTACATGTTGCAGTTTTTAATTATATGCCAATAGAAATACAACCGAAAGGTAAGTGGTCAAGGAGCAAGTGTTGCACAAAGGAAGGAGACAGCAGCAGCCATGCAAATTTCTTAATTTTCATAAACGCATCTGCTCCCTACACTCAGGAGTAGCTGAGCACAAAAAAAAAAAAAAAAGGCATCAAAAGTGTTCTCAAAATTTTGACTTTCTTTTAGGATATGTTACTTTTTAAACTTTGTAATTTTAAAAGGCGAGATGTCTTTCTTATTTATCTTTACGAGGACCCAAAACCCACATGCCCATGTCTCAGCTGGGCAACCTTGCTTTTAAGTCCTCAGCTGGCTGCTTGCTTCTCAGCCAGCATGGCTTTTGGAAGGCCCTTCTTCTGAGGCAGCTGGTTGTCCTCACGGGTCTTGCAAGGAGCCTCCAAACCTAGTTCCGGCTTCAGGCTCCAGAATGGGTGGGCAGAGGGGCTGCAGATGGGAAGACTGGATGCTGGGTATGGATCCTTCACTGCATGTTTCAGAAAAAAACCTCATTATATTCGTCTTTTTATAACTGTTGATTTTAAAACTGGAATATGATTAACGTTGCTTTCGTAGATCCCTGTGAAGTCATCCAAATAGAAGTGTACTGAGTTCTAAGCACATACTTGTGTCACTTCCATGGACACGAGCAAGATCTAACTTGTTTTTATACTTCAGCACACAGGCATTTTTGTCCACAGACATGTTTTCTTAAAGTCACTTACCTTTATGCTCTACTCTGGTAGTTTATGTAATTCAGACGAGGGGAAAAAAATAGTTTGGTCCAATTTTTTAACAAGCTTGAAGGAAGCTAAAAATGAGAAGGTTGAGTTGGCAACAAAAATTTTATGGTGCTGTCACCTGGCTGTACTGCAACTCTCTACATATGTTATTTGTTAGTCAAATAATTCAGAATGACAGCACACCATTATTTCCATCCATTCTTTCTGCTGTCCCAAAACCAGCGAGGTAAATGAAAGTAGTTCATTTTATATGAAGTTGTGACCAGCAGTTGTCCTCTACAATGTCAAGTAATCAAACATTGTGTATTAGGCTGTTGTATTTACATAGAAAAGTGTTTATGCTTGACCTTGTGGTGTAAACTGGAAACAAAGTGGTTTAAAGCACTATCAATCAGTAATTTTCTGCATCATTTTGCTCTGAATATCTAAATGTTCTGCCTCCAGCATGTTTTTCCAGTGCATGATTTAATTGAAATATTTTTCCAGGGTCTGAGCTAGCCTGCACTGATCCGTCTTCAGAAAAGTTTTTTGTGTGTGTCTGAGGAAAAGCACTGACTATAGTGGCTTACGTTATTTTCTGAAAAATTATACTGGCCAAATTTGGAGAAATGTTAACTTGAGCTTTTTGCAGAGGTAGTTGAGGTTTAGGATTTTTGCCTTTCTTTGCCAGCTCAGCTACATCTCAGCTACATTGTTACAAAAAATTAAAGCAGATATGTTGTGTCATATTAAGGCTTATTTAGACTTTTTGAGGATCTTAAGGTAACTCCAAGAATATTCCACCTGTCTTAGTGTAAGACACTTCTGACTTGTTCACTAAGGAAAACTCATGTTTGACAATATTAGTTACATTTTTTTCTTTCTCAGATCTATGAAAAACTAATGCTGACATACTAATTTTCAGATTTTCTGGTATGGATCTACAGATTTACAGTTTGTATTTAAGGAAGTTGACTAATGCTGTAGATCAGTGAAATTGCCCTAAAGAAGAGGGCAGGGAGTGAAGTGATAGCCATAAAAAAAGCCAGGGCTGGTTTTAGTAGAAAGCGCTGTAATATCTGCCTCAGAACTAGCTGCAAAACTTTGAGAAAAATCAGTAGGAAAAAAACCTAGTAAATGTTAAAATACTAGATTTGTAAAATTGCTAAGTAGTATGTATGTAATGGGTATAACATCAAAAAATATAGATACCAGTATCTTCCACAGTTTTGTTTCAGACCTCTTCAGAGAAGTTACTGGAAAGTTTGGGGTGTTTGAAGTGTTTGGGTTGGTTTTTTTTTTTTTTTTGAAAAAAACCAAACCACACAGCTCTGTATCGTACTGTCAAAATTCAGTGACTTATTTTCAGATTGGAAGGAATGTATTTTTAATGAAGGCTAACCAATAGCCAAAGACTCTTTTGATCTTCTCTTATTAATCTGATTTCCAGTGCAGTACTCCTTACCTCTATTATACTGTATTTTGTCTGATTGTTAAATAACTGCTTATGAGGCAGAAATGTTTATTTGGAGACATCTTGTTAAATTCTGTGCCCTGGTTTCAGCCAGGACAGAGCTAGTTTTTGTCTTCAGCAGCTCCTGTGTTTTGGAGTTGGTATGTGAAACAAGGTGACAGCAGCTGCTGGTGTTCGTTGCTGCTGAACGATCAAGGACATGTTGCAGTTTCCTCAAGGACATGTTGCAGTTTCCCAAGTTTTGCTGAGGTGCAGGTGCAAACACTTGGGAGGGCACAGCCAGAACAGTTGATCCAAACTGGCCAAAGAGAGTATTCCATGCCATAGACGGCATGGCCGGTGTGAGTGAGGGTCAGCCATTGCCCTCATCACTTTTCTTTTCTTTTGTCCTTGCCTTTCTTTCGGGTTCGGGTTCCTTG
>JMFS01084853.1:0-10939 GCA_000699545.1 Podiceps cristatus
GTGTGGCCAGCAGGACTAGGGAGGTGATTGTGCCCCTGCACTCAGCACTGGTGAGGTCGCACCTCGAATTCTGTGTTCAGTTTTGGGCCCCTCACTACAAGAAGGACATTGAGGTGCTGGAGCGTGTCGAGAGAAGGGCAACGAAGCTGGTGAAGGGTCTGGAGCACAAGTGTTATGAGGAGCAGCTGAGGGAACTGGGGTTGTTCAGCCTGGAGAAGAGGAGGTTGAGGGGAGACCTCATCACTCTCTACAGCTACCTGAAAGGAGGCTGTAGCCAGGTGGGCGTGGGTCTTTCTCCTAAGGAACTAGTAATAGGATGAAAGAAAATGGCCCCAAGTCGAGCCAGGGGAGGTTTAGATTAGATATTAGACAAAAATTATTAGAGTGGTGAGGCATTGGAATGGGCTGCCCAGGGAGGTGGTGGAGTCACCCTCACTGGAGGTGTTTAAGGAAGGTGTGGATGAGGCATTGCGGGACGTGGTTTAATGGGCATGGTGGTGTTGGTTGATGGTTGGACTTAATGACCTTGCAGGTCCTTTCCAACCTTAGTGATTCTGTGATTCTGTGATCATACCACATTAGACATGTTTGCAAGGCAGAGATCAATTTTCTTTCTATTTTCATTGCTATAAGAATAAGTTTTATTCCAAGGTCCATGCTCCTTTGAAAACTTTAAAATTTGCAATGTAAGTGCTCAGTAAACCAGTTACACATATCAGTCACTATTCTTGAGTATTTTTCTCAAATACACCAACAAAACCTAATCCTGACAAATGACCATTTCTGACCCTGATAGTAAGTTCCTTCCTAAAGGAAAGATGACCTCAATTCCATGTAGATAGAGTATTATTTTGCAAAGTAGTTGATACCTAACTGAAGTCCAAATATTAAGAAAACACAACCTGATTGGCTTTATGCCTTGTATATTTCTTGTGATGAATTCAAATGCATTACTGCAAAGAACATACATCTAAATATAATTCAGAAATGTTTTATTTGCAGGCTCGTACTCCTATTCTTCCATAAACTCCCTGCCACATGTTATGGGACATTAAGGCAGTCAAGTCCAACAGTTCTTACAGAAATTTTTGTTGTGACTGCAGAAAGAAATGAAATGCTTTTTAAACTCGTAACAACCCCTCCCAGGAACAGTGGGAAATAAAACCACCTGTAAATAACAGCCATATTTCCCCATTCACCCACAAGGAGTTTGGAGGTGTTCAAACAGCTGAACCTGGGAAGGCAGCAGCAGGGGCAATGCACAGAGGAGAAAATAAGGAAAACACACCCCATGGGTCACAGCAGTCACCTTCAAGCCAGTTGTCCTTGCTAAGGTAGCCAGACAACCTCCTCACTCCTTGGTTCTGTCATACTCACCATCTTGTTGTCTGTGCTCTAGAAGATCCAAGAAAGCCAATCTCTTGATCGATAACTAGGAAACACTTGGGTATTCTAGTCTCTACCCCAGCATTGTGTGATGCAGAGCTCCACTGCTGGTTAAAAGTACGAAGCTCTCACCAGCAGCCTTGAAGCTGAGGGTGCACTCAGTGGCTTTACACCAAGTGGTGTGGACACCTCTTTCCCCTAACCGTTCATCAGTAATAACAAGAGCTCCAGAGACCATGTAAACTGGCCTCCACCCTGTGTTCCTGTTCTTCAGCTCTGCAATACATTCTCAGACAAGTCCATAATCTACAGGAATTTCCCAAACTTAACCTCTTTTCTCAGTGCCTTTCCCGTTGCCTCTGCCACTTACTGAATATAGACCCCATTACAAAGGAAGGTTAGTGCTCTGTGCACTCATCAGCACAAATGTCACCCTTTGAGGGGATCCTCTGTCTACTTGGAGCATCTCCGGGAGATCTGGATTGTTACGCTGAGTGTCTGCCAATATGTTTCTACAGTGATTGCCTCTCTCTTGCCTTTCTCTTCTTTTCTCCACCCACATGTGCAGTTCTGGATACTGAACTTGCCCTCAGTGAAAGACAGCTCTGAGTTTCTGAAAGAGGAATGCAGGACTGTGAAAAGAGGAATAGAGAAGGAAAAGCATTATGAGTCCAGGTTGTAGGACAATGTGATAGGGAAACTGAGTTTGGGAAGGGTCCTTATAAGGTCATCTAGTATAATCTCCTGCCCAGAGAAGGGTCAGCTGTTTTGAGCATGAGATCAGACCGTGTTGTTCAGGGCTTTACCTGTTCGGGTCTTGAAAACCTCTATAGATGGAAATTGCACAACCTTCTCTGGGCAACCTGTTTGAACTCTTGAATGAAGCTCATGATGAAAAGGGTTTTCCTTATGTCTAGTTAGAACCTCTCTTCTGTCAATTTATGTTCATCGTCTTGTTCTCTTGACATGCACCACTGTGAAGAGCCTGTCTCCAACTTCTTCATAACCAAAGCTGCCTCTTCTCAAGGCTGAACAAGACCCATTCCCTCTGCATCTGTGTATGGGGTACACAGTCCAACCTCCTCTTGGTGTCCCTCTGCTGAACTCTCTCTACTTTGTCAGTGTCTCACTGGGAGTCCAAGTACTGAATTCTGTAGGCTTGTTATGGTCTAACAAGCCTGAGTAGAGGGAGATAATCACTTCCTTCAACATACTGGCTGTTATCCTGCTAATACCGCCCAGGATACTGTCAGTGTATTTTCTTGCCAGAGCACACTGCTGGCTCATGTTCAGCTTGCTATCTACCAAGACACCCAGGTCATTTTCAGCAGGGCTGCTCCCCAGCCAGCCAGTTCCCAGCCTTGTACTGTTGCCAGCGGTTATTCTATCCCAGGTGCAAAATTTTGCATTTGTCCTTGTTGAATTTGGTAAGGTTTCTGTTGTCCCATTCCTCCAGCCTGCCTAGGTCTCTCTTAATGGCAGCCCTGCCCTACAGTATATTTACTGATGCCCCCAGTTTTATGACATCTGAAAACTTTTAAGCACTCCTCCACCCCCTTCATGTCATTGATAAAGATGTTAAACAGAACCTATAACAGATATCTACAGAGTTTGTTTTTCACCTCCAGGTAGAGTAACACCCATTTGCCACCATCTTTTGAGCTCTATCATCCAACCAGCTTTTTACCCATCCAGATCATAACATCCTAACTTGAATACAAGAATACTGTAGGAGACAGTGCCAAAAGCCTTGCTAAAGTGGAGGTAGATGACATACACCACTTTTTCTTCTGCCACAAACCTAGTCATTTTATAATAGAAGGTGGTCAGTTTGATTGAGCCCAGTTCACCTTTGGTAAACCCATGTTGCAAACAGCTTCTTCCCCTTCATGTGCCCAGAAATGTGTTCCAAAAAGCTACTTCAAGGAAAGACAAGACAGAGGACATGATTTGTCCTGTTCCTGTGCAGATATCATTAGAGGAGCAGTGTTAGGGACAGAGGTGGTGCTGCCTCACTACGCTTCGCTTCTAGTCTTGTCACACAGCTCAGTGGTGAGGCTCAGGGCTCGCCAAAGTGAGCTATCCAACTTGACTCCATATGTTGAATAAAGGTATTGAGAAGGCTCCAGGTGACACAGAATTCAAATTAATGACCTATAAACATTTCCTGACATATTACCTTGTCTCACCTTTCTCTGCATGGGGCACTGAGCCCCACTGGAGGCTTTTAAAGCCCTGCCTGGCACTGTCCCCACTGTCATCTCCTTCCTGAAGGCCACAATGACTCACCACAGCTAGATTTAGCTGAAAGAACAAAACTAGAGTGCAATATATGGAGGCTTATGAACTATGCCAGAACTTCCGTAGGAAATAACCCTGCTGTATGCAGAGCTAAATGTGCACATAATCTGTATGTACAGTTGGTCTCTCACGGGTGATCGTTTCGCTTCTGCTCCGGCATTACCTCATAAACTGGAGAGCAGAAGAGGTCAGATAGTAAATACAGCTGAAGTTTACTTAACTAAAATGCCTGTAGATGATCCATGTATGAAGAATACATCCAAAAATTTACATTGGGGAGCAGAAAAGTGTTTGAAAAGAGCTTTGAATGAATCCATATGCTTTGTAAAACTCTGTATTTTTATGGATAAATCCATTTTATTCACAGTTTTACAGGCAACATTCAAATATTTATGCTGATCGCAGAACAGAAACTGCTTAGTTTTCTTATAAGGCACTGAGAAAATCAGATTTATTTCTAAATCAGCCAAAATGTTTACCTGTGTTGTTTTATAATTTTTCTCAGTATTGCTACTTGATAATCAGTTGAGCAAGTTTTCAATAGAAAAAGGTGTTCATTACTCCTTGAGTTCGAAGGGAGTCCCCACCTGCCTCACATGGCTTTCGATTATCCACCTCATGTCATTGCCCTCCAAACCAGCACTTCAGAGTTGAATGGCTCTCTTGGCAGATTGCTGGGAGCCTTCTCTTCTTCGGATCTGTAAGTGTGCAGCAGCCAACTGGCCTGCAAGTAGCAGCAGAAAATAGTTAAGTTAAAGAAAGCGCGGAAAAGTTTGGATGCCTATCTGAATGCTAGCTGCTTCCATTAGTAATAATCCATTGTTCAGCGAGAGAGCTAGTGCTAATGACCCCTGTTCAGGAAAGCATTTAAACAGAGGCTTAACTCTGTCCCTATTCAGGCTGGCACTTATGTCTCAGTTTAAGCGCTGTACTGAATAGACTTTTTTTCCTGAATCAGGGCCAATTTCAGTTCATCATCCCTGAGGAACAGATGCATTCTTCCCCCCTTTCTAACAAATGTGGAAAAACATGTAGCTAATATTTAATGTGGAAGGGGGAACAGTCTAGGACAAAAAGAGGGATCTCCTCCCTTCCTGTCAGCACAGATCTACCTACCCTGTGCTCCCCCAATGCTCAGTGGTACTTGCTTGGGGCTCATGGGTGGATGGTGGAGGTCACTGCAATCCTCCACCATGTGAAGCAAGAGGATGTGTCACATCAGGTTGGGATAATGAAGAGCACCTCCTTGTAAACCCATCTTTGCAGTCCTACGAAGCAGCAACTCTTTCTTGCAAAATTCTGTAAGATTCAGGGGAGAAAGAACTACAAAGTGCAAAATACTATTAGTCATTATTCAGTGAGTCATGGTTGATTACCCAACATCGATACAGCGATAAGAACGTCTCATCTCCTAAGGCTCATCTATGGCCCTATGAATAGGGGATGGGAGGGGATCCAGCAACTGCACTGTGTTAGGGGGGAAGTTTATGACTACACATTGAAAAAGAAGCATTATGAGGGGTATTCTAAAACGTATAAAGGGCTGTTAACCATCAAGTTCCTGTCTTCCACAGGGTCCTTTAAAAACTCCAGGAGCGGGGTTTTGTCAGCAGCATATTTACAGGCAGCCACAACTACCCCAACCACTACCTTCCTCTGCTAGGTGACACACTGTGCTCCCATTGCCTAAACACCTCTCCCCACAGATGCGGAGAAGAAGGGCTACCTGAGTCCCTGGTAGGGCTGTTCGAGGCACCTAAGCACTGAGCACAAGAATACACATATTTCCATGTGAGTTCGACCCAAGAAAAGTGACATTGAGACTTTTGACTTTGTGGAGGAACTGGTGATGCTAGCACAATATATACTGTAACTTGCAGAGTTAACGGTACTGGCAAATTAAATGTTGTTTATGTTCTGCACAGGCAGGGGAGGAAGGAAACAGGAAGATGGATTAAAAGTTTTCTAGGTGGTAAACATGATGACTAGAATCCATGGAACAGCTCTCAGTCCCACTGGAAAAATGGTATCCTGATGTCATTAGCCCCGATACAAATCAAAAGCATCCCTGCCTCTAAGATGCTAAAACCAGTTTAAAAGGAAGGTGGACATTTTCCTTCAATTTCATTGAGCTCACCATTTAAGAAGGAAGAAGAAGGGGAATATGAGGAAGGTGCCTCTAAGGTCACTGGAAGGGATGTGCTTTGGAATCTGCTGCAGAGTCTGGAAAAGTGCAATCCATATCAAACACTAACACTGGACTACGACAATGTTTTCATTGCATTCAATGTATTTCACAAGGTTCAGCTATGTAAATATATGGGTTGCTTTTTTCCCTCAATAGTGGGTGCAGCTTGCAAAGCCTAAGGAATTTCTGGTTGCATTTTCTCATATATGATCTAGCAGCCTTCCTTTCTCTTTCATATTATAAACATATTATTACAAATAGGCAGTGAATAGACCTTTTTTTTTTTCTTGCATTACTTAAAAAAAATGAATTGTTATCAGATTTAATGATATTATAAGCTTTAAAGTTCCCCTGGGAAGCTACCACAGCCATACTGATTTACATAAGCATTTTCCTACGCATAATACAGCATGCAAGCTCTCTGATCTCATTATTCATTAGAAAATTAATGATATCTCTCAAACGTGAAAGCAGACCAGTTCTGCAGAGAGTGCTGGAAATTGGCTAGTTCTCGACGCGGTAGTCATTTTCAATTTACTGGCTTGAAAAAAAGATGCTTTTAAGCAAATAAAAGGGTGCTGACATCAAACAGATACTTGTCTTGCTGCCAGGGAACGAGATGCCTTTTAAGGCAGGAAGGTGGGACTTGAGTGATGTGAATAGGAAGAAAAGAAAACAAGCCAGTCAGAGTTAAGCAGCTCTGCCCCATTCATGAAAAATGTCTAGGCTCATTTCCTCATTGCCAGAGGTCTTTTTTGCTTAAATTCTAAAGCCCATGCTCTGTTCTTGCCAATAATAAATAGCAGCCTGTTGTTAGAAAGAGTGCAAACTATGGAGGTTTTTTTAAGTGCTTTTCCCCAAGCTGCACAAATTGTGGCATCTCACAGATCAAGAGACAATGTTAATAAATGCCACAAAACTTTGCTGATAACTATATCCCGAAATTGAGACTGTCTGAGATTGTTGCGGAACGAACTACAGCGTATTCACTCATGGGGAGCAAATGCTGATAATCAGGGATGGCATGAATTGCCATATGACTGACCAGATTAAGATCTGATTTTTATCCTGGCTTGATTTAGATTATGGGACCAGCAATTAGCAAAGGCTAAATCCACTATGCGAGTCTGCTAGTTTTGGATATGACGAACAAACAGGATGATTGTTTCTGTCGCTGTAGTAACACAACTGTCAGGGCATTGGGAGGGGGGACTCTCACTGCACAGTGTCTTGAAGTGGAACACCTTTGTGTCCATCCCTTATAGTAAAATGGATGAAACCTGTGCCTGCTGCCTGTTGAAGTAGATATAATCTTGCTTTGTGAGATTCGATTGCTGCTTTTTAATGCAATTCATAGCTCAGATAGCAACAGAAATTGTTCTGGGGTGTGGTAGAAAAGGGATATTAGACATGCACTGCAACATCCTGTTTTGGAACTAGCTTAATATGAGGCTCACAGGCTCAGCATTACAAAATTCTGTACTCAAGCTGTCACTTGCCAAATTTTTTGCACATTAGTTTTGTTTTTTCTTTCCTGTGATCGGTAGCGACATAAAAGGAAACATCTGGTTCTGCAGTGTCCGAATTAGGGGATGCCATAAGAAAAATGCACCAAATCAATATCAGATTTGAAATAGCCAGGCAGCATGAGAATTTGTACAATTTGCAAACTCTTCCAGTAGGGAAGCAGAAATCTGCCACTGTGGTGGGAATCCCACCAGGCTTGCACCAGTGCAGAAAGAGCACTACTGTTGTATTGATGTTTTGACTAGATCTTCAATCATTATGATATCAAACAAATACAGGATTCAAAATAATTAAACAAACCCCAAATCATCCAGTTATAGCTGCCACCTGAGTGTCAACTGTGGTTTGGAGGATAAGACTTGCACACCTTTTCTGAGTTGAGATAAATGTCCTCCAAGGGAGGCAGTGGTTCTATCAGAGAACATTGCTATGGAGATGTAATGAGTGTATGTGTTTGGGGTTTAGATTAAAATCTCTGATGGGTTTTTATTAATAATAGGAGCTACTATGCTAAAATATCAAGACATGTTTGGAGAGAGAAAGAGAGATTTCCAGTCTAGAAGGAAAGGAAAACCTTACTTGTTCTTACGTGATTCATCAGCTACAAGACTCTTACATTGGACTCCTCAAATCTGCACTAAAAACTATTGTACATGAAATAAAATTCTCTTATCCACAGGATAAATCTGTGCCGCCCCAAATCTTGTAGCCAAGAACAATGTAGTCAACACGTACAAATATCTGGAGAGGGCTTATGGTCTGGAAAAGCAAAGGAAGTGTCCCACTCAAAGCAGCAGCTGGGCCAAGTGCACTCACTGACTTGTCTGAACTGTTGGGTATCAGAACAGAACAATTTAAAGTTACTTTACAAACAAGGTCGCGAACCCGTTATACTACCCATGACATGAACCAGTCCCTACCCCAAAGAGCTTACAGCTGAAATACAGACACAGACAGAAGATGTGGCTTCTCTCAGGCAGCTGGAGACAGAGTTGGAAACAGCATGGAGGTCAATAATCTGCTTTAACCCAACAGCCCACTGACTTGCACAGCCTTTGGATTACTGGGTTATTGCCATCACATTAGTATCTAGGAGCCCCAAGGACAATGATACTCTTGTGCTAGTCTCTGTACAGTCACACAACAAAAAGATGGTCCCTGTACCAGAGAGCTTTCAAGCTAAAGCACTAGACACAGCAAAGAGAAAGACAGGGGAGCACTGGAAAGCAATGAGATGAGAAATTTTACAATATTTTCCCTTAAGTTGCAGTTCAACAAATACTTCAGGCTGACATAAGACAGCACTGAAAGTAACAGATATGATCTCCTGTACCACTACTCCCTTCTGCCAGCATGGGTCTTCCTGCAATCAGGTGAAAAGGCTTGGGGAACTGAAAAAATAACATTCTTTTTCTTTACAGGGTTGTTTTTAAGCCAGATTTTCTCCCTAGTAAGATTCAAGGCCACAAGAAAAAAAAAAAAAAAAAAAGCAGCCAGCAGACACAGAGCAAGAGAGGGACTGTTTCTTCAGGCAGCAGTGCTAGCTGGTCTTAAATGCCTGTTGAACCAAACCCTGTCTGGGCAGCTATTGGTCCTATAGTGAAACCAGTTTAACGACAAGGATGCCTTTAAAGGGAACATTATAGGTAAGGATGCTCCCAGGACTAGTAAAATTAAGGCCTTCCTCTAGAAATCTCAGTAAATGCATCTGAAAGAAACATGCACTATCTTGCCTTTTAGTGATTAGTTGTGCCTTCCATGATGGCAGGAGCTATACATAATGATATCCTCAAAGGGAGGGGAGATCAATGACGAAAATTGCCTTTAAAAAGCTCAAAATTACAACGAAGTACACCATGTATAGAATCAATAGGGCATGCTTTATCTCTCTGCGAAGATGGCATCTTTGAAAGAATGTTATTGATATTGAACACAACTTACCATAGAAGAACTACAAAGTATTATAATAGTCTTGAAAATGTGAACAGCAAGAAATCCATGCAACCTCCAAAGAATTTCCAAAGAAAAGAAAGCAAAAAGGACCATGGGATGATAGAAAGCCATTAAGAGGGCAGGAGGAGGATCTATTCTGCTTTTGAGATAAGTGACCACAAGAGTTGGGAACAGCAGTCTTTGAATGGATGCAGGTGGAGAAAGAATGCACAAGTGAATTAAGTAGGGTACAAAAAAAGTGTAGCCAGCTTCAAAGACCCTCACTTGTGTCCAGCAGACCTAAAGGTTACCCATGAAAGATAACCTTTAACAGTTGAGATGACCCTAGATGGATGACTTGTAGGTTTCTACAGCTGAAGAAAGCCTCAATAAGAACTGATGCTGAAGACAGTGCCCAATGAAAATGGGTTACTCCAGTCTGGGGAAAATCCTATATGACAACTAAGGCTATGAACTGAGGTCACGGATGCTCTGGAACTGGCATCTTGCTTTCCTCTAGGAGTTACAAAATGCCCCAAAGTGCTAATCAAATCCCAGACATGTAGGTTTCCTACAATGGGCTTCTCTCTGTTCTTTGTAGGTTTGCCTGGTGCTTGCAGTTAATGCAAGAGGATCTGGTAAACCCGACGTACTTCTAAATCATACTAACCTAACTACCCAAGGGTTTTTCTAGTAAATACAGACAAGCCTTTGGGCGACTACAGGCCAAGGCAAGATGGAAAATGGAAGGCAGTGAGGTAGGCTTCTCACCAAATTATCAACACTTTGGGGGCTGATTTAACTCACGCTGTCTCTTCTGGAGACATTTTCTTATGGAAGTGTGCAAGCTCTTGTCTCTTTGGCAAGCCATGGAGACACATTGATGCAGGACAAGTGCACAGTGTCATACTTCTAGTTCGGTGCCCAAGTTTGGATTCTGGATGGTAATGCACTGCTGTGGGATAAATTTTTAAGATGGGTGCCTAAATCCACACTTCTGCTTCTAAAAGCAGGTACTTAAGAATCTAAAAATAGGTCTGCATAATTATCCTTTGGAAAGCCGTTTTTAAACTGTGCAGCTGACACTTGGGAATTCCAAGTGGCTGATCAAATTGAATAGAAAACTGTAGCTATAAAGTGAATGAGTGACCAGACTATATTGAAAAGACTAGCTTATTATGACAAGAAAAGCCAGTAGCACTTTTCCCAAGATCACCCTTCAGCATTCTCATTTCCACAGCACAAAATCCAAAGAAGACAAGAATTTATTCCAGCATCCCACATCTGGATATTGCCTTATTTTGTATTTTGCTTTGAGTTTTAATTGGTCTTAAAATTTATTTCAGTAGGATGTTCTCTTTAATTTGCAAAGCATATGTGGCAGCTTGTGTATTCAGGAAGCTATTAACCACAAACTTCTGATTCCAAGGGAATAGAAGGGAGGGCAAAATTACTGGAAATTGAGATTTAGGGAAAAAAAAAAGATCTAGATATTAGTTGAGGAAAGCAGAAGGTATTGCTTTATGAACCACACCTAACAGAATAAAATTCTGGGCATGGAAATTATTTTCAGGAGTGTCATGGTTTCAGCCAGGATGGAGCTAG
>JMFS01084854.1:0-10367 GCA_000699545.1 Podiceps cristatus
AGGGGAAAGAAAAGAAGAAAAAGCCTTTCTCTGGGTTTAGGTTTCATACGATCTTGGACTGGAAAACGCATTCACCTAAGAGGATTTTTCTGAATTTTAGCTAGGAACAAAAGACAATGTGAAAGTGTCTGAATTTTGAAAATGTGCCAGAGTCCCAAACTAGCAAGTTCTTTTTCTGAATGTTGTCTTGCCTTTCATCAGCACTAAAAGAACATACAGAAAATGTGCCTTTTTTTTTCTTTTGGAGTTAAAAAAAAAATGTAAAAACTACTTTCAGTAAAATATTGATTGCGCTTTCTCCTCTTCTCAAAAAATGTTTCTGTACATAGAATTATGCCAGAGGAAAACTAATCAACCACGCAATCTGTGGATCTGATCTGGCGATTTAGATAAAACTGTCATTTTGGTTAATGAAGGTTAGAACTTGATTTGTCTAAGACACACATCTCTGTCATTCTCTTGAACGTTAATAATTCTGGGTTTGGCTGAGACTGTTTCATACTCCACTATTGCAAAATAATCTGCCTAGCAGCTAAATAAACTTACTTCATGGCATGCTTGTTCACCGCTTCAAGTTGGGTTTGGAGGGAGAAATCAGCTGTCTCTAGAATTGAGCAAATACCTGGGAATCTAACAGCCTCCTATGACTCCAAATATATTTGGTACACTTATTTTTAGGTGAGAATTTTTCCATCAAAGACAGAAAATTTTAAGTTTCTGTTCAAAATCAGGACCTCCATAGTATCTCAGTTTTCTATCTTATACATTTAAAACATATCCACAGCTGGCCAGAAGAAACATTGAAAAGAAATGCTTCTGCTTCTATTGAGAGAGGAAATTTCTAAACACTGGTGGAAAAGTTTACTTAAAGGACTGGATTTCTCTTCCTCCAATAGAGCTCGTCATTTACATTTGGCAACTTTCATGCCTTTGTGCTGAACAAAGCGAAGAATTGTGCAGAGCAGATTAAGAACAAAAAAATATGCATCAAGTGGGGCTGTGAAACAGGAGTAGGAAAATATTCTTGTCAGACAAACGTCTCTCACATCATGTACACATACAAGCTAAACATTTCACATATGACCATCCAATCTCCCTGTTCATTACAAAGCATAGTTTTGAGGATCTATAATGTCGATACTGCAGACCATGGCCTGCACCAGTGTTGTATATTCTGTAAATTGCGGTAGCTTTCAAAAGTCTGTGAAATAATCTTATCTGCAGTCACTGGTTTGTATGTTATTTATCTTGTGTTTCAAAACACAAGAATAATGCCTTGTTGGCTTAGTGGTGGAAATTGATTTGGGTTATCAAATGAACTATTGTAAAAGTCTAAGGTGTCCTTACTCCTTGCTCCTTATGCCTGAACCAGAAACACTGTCTCCTGACGAGGTGTTATCAATCACAGTCTGTGCTTGGTTCCAACTGCTATAAAAAGTAAACAGATACAGTTCAGATTGCAGAATCTACCTGTCCTTCCCTAGCACCTGCTGGTTTTCCTGCTTCCCCCCGCCCCAGAGTTTTCAGAGGTGGTTCACCCTTCGACTCAAATGAGGAACGCTACTATATGACTTCTTAAAAGCCTTTTTTGCAAAGCTCAGAGATCCTATGCAGCTCTGACAGCACAGCAAGAACTGAATTGCCAGCAGAGGGGGAGAGTTAGAGAGACCTTGTGATTTGATCTAACATCCACTGAAGTCAGTGGAAGTATTCTCACTGGAAGTATTCTCACTAACCATGTCAATAAAAAGAAGGAAAAACCTTCCTCTAGGGACATTTGTGTGATATTTTCCCCAATTCACATTTTCTAGGTCCCATCCATAACACCGCTTTTCCTCTCTGTTTATAGCAAAGAGTGTGCATCACTTTTTCTGTGCAGTAAAAAAAAGCTCTGGAAAATGTCAGGTCACATATGGGCTCACAGATAGTGATTAAGATGAAAAAAAATCATCCTTGACCAGAATAAAAAGGCACTGAGCAGCTTTAAGCAGAGGATGCCGTATGCCAACCCCTCATGCACCTAATAAATCTGCATTTGATCGTGCACTGTAAGTCCTTAAGCACATTGTAGAAATGGGGCAAATCCTCTTTTGGAATTTACTGACTTAAAAAAAAAAAAAAATGAAAAGCAACATAATTCCATTTATTTTAACATCATTAGATTCTGAAAAAGAAACCTTGATCATATCATGGGATAGTGTTATTGTTACTCCTGTGATTACCACTGCATTTTAACACTTGACACCGCACATCGCTGCTGGCCAATTGGGTTTTCTGCTGTGGAGTTACACAGGAGACAAGAAGCATGTTACGAGCCAGAGGCAGGCACAAAAAGCAGTTGCTGCTTTGCATTTTTTTCCCCAAGAAAGTCTGATCTGTTTATTGACAGAATAATGTCACTGAGCCGGGATGGGGCCGTGGTGCTGGAGAAGGATGCTGCTCTGCTTTCTGTTTTTATATCTCTGAAGCACGATATGGTGGTCTCCTAAGTACCCCATCCTTCAGTATCACCAGAATGATTTTGGAACTGACTCCTAGCATTGCACTAGAAAACACCGTAACAAAACAACCAAAAAAAAAAAAAAACCCAACAAAAAAACCTCAACCAAAAAAAAACCCAAACAAAAAAACCCCCCAAAACCCCCAAAAAACTAAAACCCAACCAACCAAAACCCCTACAGGGCTCCAAGTCCTGTCGTGCTGGGATTCTTGCTGCTTGTCACACCAGCAGAGCCAGAAGTTAACTCAGGCACAAGCAGCTCCTCGCTTTTAATACAGACAACGTAGAATTTAGCCACTTCTCACTTCCCACCTTCCCCTCTGGAATAGGCCTCAAGTAAGTTGCTTATCTACTTTATTTCTTTAACCACTTCAGTTCTGAAGCTGTGTCGAGGCAGCTCTATCGGCCTAAGCAACTAGCCAGCAGAAAGCAATGAAGATAATGAAGATCTCCCCTGGTTCCTTTCTGATGTGTTTGCTTTCACCAACAGGCACGGTGTCCTTAAGTCCTATGAGAATTCCAGTTCTCACTGGTCCATTGGCTCCTTGGCTCCTTGTCAAGCCCTTCATCTTCAAAGCACTTCATCCCCTTTTGATGCCAGCTTCTTTATTTGCATTCCGTAGCACCCAGAACAAGCTAGGCAAATACGTTTAAAGTCCAACATACGCTTTGTAGAATTGCCAGATTGTAAAAAATAAATGCTCAGGAAACGGAGAAATCCATGGACCCTTAACAAACATTAAACTCCTGACAAAGAAGAAGGCAAATTCATCTTCTGCTGACCTAGGTCACCTTTGAACAGACACAAGGTTCTTTATCAGCTTACCAGTTCTCCCATTCTTTTAGTGAATGGGTTTATGCTTTCTTGTGTTTTCTTTGCTTGTTTATCTCTTAATCTTCAAGTAAATTGCAAAAACTGAATTTGACCATTGTAGAAACAGGTTCAAAGCTTCATATCTGGCTTCCCACTTACTTCATAACCAAGGTGTCAGTCTCTTGAAATTCATGCAACTCCTCACTTACTTCTTCTGTCTTATGATTCAGATTTTCATAGTCACGTGGGCCTGTACTCTGACATCCTTCCAATACACACTGATCTATTCCACCAATACTCATTCATTTCAGTATTCTTCAGTGGGAGTAAAGTGACAGAATCTAGCTATATGTGATAGATGTTTTGGAAATATCTGTTAGCCGCATTATCATCCCTGCACCATCCCCGGCTTATGGTGCCAATGATCTTCAGGGCTAAATAAACAGCTGGATCGGATCGAAACATGGAATAGCTGAGTCTTTTTCCTAATCTAATAAGCTTACAAGAATCAGAGATGTGTGAACTACTCCCAAACAGCTATTTATAGTTTCTTTTCAGGAACTATGAAGGCGGTGTGTCTTCACAGCGCTTAGAGATCATGCCACTTCCACATTTCAAAATGTGCCTGCAAACCTCTGCTCACAGATTCCTAAGTATTTACAGGCCAAATACTTTGATTGCCAATATAGCTCAAGATAATGTAAAGGAACTCTTTTACAGCACATACCATGTTGCAAATGGTGCTGTAATATAAATCAAAATGCAAACAGCCTAGCTGCAGTGCCTTTAGAGATCTCCTCCAGCATCACTCAGCATCATCCTCACAAGGCAGCACACACGCAGAAGTACAGAGAGGAGATTGCAGCTGGGTCTCCTTAAAGAATGTATTGGGGCTGAGACGTCGGCTTAGATGGAGATCACACCTGATTTACAGCATTTTTCATGCAGTAAAATGGTATTCTGAGCAGCTGGAAACAGGAACAATTTGGGACTTCTTTTACAGAAGTTTGTAAACCCCATTTCTATTAAAATGTTATTTTTTTCTAAAAATGTGTTACATTTATCTAACATGTATACAACATAATGAACAGCTACTTTTTAAATGTCTTTAAGTACTTGTTTTAACTTCCACTCTTGATCTTCACTCAGATTTCCTTTGTTGCATTACTATGGCTAAAGTTCAATTATATCATTTTCCATGTAAATTTATGTCACAGCAAATAATAATATAAAAAAAGAGTTGAGCAAGTGAATCCTTCTCTCTGCAAACCAATGTTGAGCCACCACATAGCATACACAGATACTTAACATTATTTTAAAACAATTATTCAGACCATATTGACATAGTAACCAGAACAATTGTGGTACAAGTGTCCTAGATATTTCTGTACTGTGCTGCTGGGCGCCTGCCTCACCCAGAAGTTTTCTTCTAGAATTCACAGCTTACCCCAGAGAAGAGAAAAAAATCAAGGGTGCAGGATGAATACAAAACAAATGGTACAGCTGGTTTGTGTGAGCTTAGTGAAAGGACTGATGTAAATTCAGATCTTCAGAGTGCAGTCATGCCTCTCCGCAGGGAGAAGCAGAGACTGATCTATTCAGACTTGAGCAGTACAGAAGAAAATTAGGAAGAAAACAATAGTTACGAAGATAAGGCTATTGGTGTGAAGAAAAAAAAGCGATGGAAAGCAGTGTGTGTGTACCGGTGAGTCTGTGAATGTTTGAACAAATTCACCGTGCATACTCTTACACTATGTATATAGTTTTTCAGTTTGTGAAATTAGGATGAAATTAGCTGGATGTATCTAGTGATTTAATTTTAAAAAGTGATGTAGTTAAAAAAAAGGTTTTAAAAGACACAATTAAACAATGCTTGCTATTGACAGGTTGTTCTGCCCTAACAGAAATGCAGAACACAGAAATGTGCAAATGCTTTCCCGTGTATAAGTACGGAAACAATACAAAAGGTACTTTACCTTTGCTCATGCCTCCACGAGGAAGTTATTTCAAGGGTCCTTTATTTCTTGTGGGCCAGCAGCTGTGCAACTGTAAAGAAAAACAGGGTTGGGTTAATAATAAAGAAAGGTACAAGCCGTAGACTCCAAAGACTCCAGTTAAACATTTACCCCAGCCCGTTCCTGTGAGCCAACTCAGAGGGTCTGCTTTGCTAACTGCTGGCATCTTGAGAAACGGCTGACAGCCGCTCTGCTGCCTGCCCAGCCGCTTCCCTGCCTGCGGCTCCGCCCCACGCAGCCCCCTCCGCCCCCTCCCCAGCCGCTTCCCTGCCTGCGGCTCGGACACAGGCAGCGGAAAGCTGCAGTCACCTGTGCTCATCTAGGCTAGGATTTAAAAACCAAGAAGCAGGAAATTCTCCCATGTAAGAAAAGCCCTTCACAATTTAAATTGTACTTCAAATATTTACACTTCAGATTGGATTTGGAATTACCCACTGATATACCACTTCAGAATAAACAGGTTCAAGTTTATACTTGCATTCTACTTTATTTATTCAGATTTTTTTTTTTCTACAGAACGTCTTTTGTTTCTGTATTAGCATGAGGCTAAGGAAAAGATTTCCACTCTACACAAGACGTGCAATCTCCTTTTCTGTCAGAGTCACGAAGCAGGTAGCATTACGTGTCAATTCCTGCCGGGCAGATACCTGGAAAACGGTGAGGGTGGAGTACAGCCTTCGCCCCTACCCAGAAGCTCTGCTGCTTCGGGACCTTTCCAAAAGTGTATTAGCTACTGCTTCTCACTTTCCACACCATTATGTTCAGGCTGTTCATTCAGGCATTTGAAGATGTATTCAGGTACCTAAAGATGTATTTAGGCACTTAAAGATGAACTTAGGCCACCTGAATTTCTAGGTATGGTTCTGTACCATGCAAGGTCAGGAGCAGACCAGACTGCAATCCCCGCACAGAGACCATGTCCATTTCTGAACCTTACATCCGAAATGAACCTGTGACAAAACCAAACCATCAGCGAACAGTAAGGGCTAAACAGAGAAATGAACCAGTGCAAGGTGGTATGAGGCTTCTCCAGCCCACACAGCCAGCCACCAGCAGGAGTCAGTTATGCTAACTCACATGAATTTTGGTTTTGCTGAATCAATCTCACCCTATCTTGTATTTGGACACAGGAAGGCAGGCTCATTCCTTTTAATGACAGCTCTGTGTTTTCCAGAGCGTACTCCGGTAGCTGGGTACTAGGCTACGACTCAGGAGAGAGGAGTGTAACTCTCAGCTCAGCTGCGGAGCAGCTATACAACTCAGGGCAAAATGCCCTTTGTCTGTCTGGTCTATTTAGACTACAGGCTCTTTGAGGTAAGACCAGTCTCTGAGTGGATATTTGTACAGCACCTAATACAATGGAAATGCAGTCTCAGTTTGGTAGTTCTGTAATACAAATTAATAACAATAACTAGACTTGACTGCTTGACAAAAAGCAAATAGTTTGGAAAAAGCTGTCTTAAATCTTTCTATCCCACTTCCCCAGACCAAAAAAAAAAAAAATCTACAAATGTTATTTCTTTTGGCAGCTGAAACCTAATCCTACCTTGGTTAGCATAACAGAGAGAACAGGAAGCGCTGTGAAGGAATTTTTCATTCCCTGGGACGTCTTTGATCCCCCTCCCCTCCCTTTTCCTATCAGGTAATTTTCAAATCTTGATGTTTCCAGTTAGTCTACGTATCTTCTTGTTTTGTCTACTTCGGTCAAGCGTTATTTAACTCCCATTTCATGGATGAAAAACTGGTCTGCGTTTAGACTTTGCTGTTGTGTAAGCCGGAACCTGAGAACTTCAGAATCCCAAAGGGAATACAGCTAAAATTCACAGCCCTTGCTGGTGGAAAACCAATCATTACTTTGCTTTAAAACAGACAAGGTGCATTCATACATTAAATAAATGCTAAACAAATAATTTAATCATTTTCTGTTGCAGCCACCACTTTTTGTCACTCAGAGTTAGTGTCTCAGTTCAACTTCCCAACATATGGAGGAAATTTTTTCCCCATTATGCATCTTGATTTATGCTCATCTAAAATGCACAAAGCTCAAAACAAATTAATGTCTGTTTAATATTTGGGGTTCTGAAGGAATGTGTTGACCCTTATTTCAGTCCCACATGGAATGCAAGACTGCATCTCATGTGGGCAAGCTTTTGACAATAAAACAAGTAATAATTAAAATATGCATGACCCTCAAAGGGCTTAATTACCACACACTGCTGAGTGCAGCCTCATGCTTGTAGCAAAGACAAGTCTGTAGCACTACAAAGCAGGAGATGACAACACACGCAAGATAAAAATGAAAACAAGATCATCTTGGAGGAGATAATACAACATCCCCTTGCCTGCAGATGAACGTTCCCGTCACACAAGCTGGAGCTTCAGTAGCATGTGCAGCGCACGCCACTTGGAACTGCCGCAGCTGCGTATGTACCATCTGCCTCGGCTCTTCCTGCTTTGAACCAATCGCCGTTTGCCCTGCCTGATGATTGTAGCGTGCCTTGATCTGTTCAGACAGTCCTCCTTCTACTTACTGTCTGCTTTACTTCAGTTCCCACTGGCATCGTCCGCACCTTCAAGTTACCAGTCAAAGGTTCCTTAGGAGTCAATAGGAGTGAAGGCAAGAGCCTGCTGTAGACATGACTCTTGACTGTTCAGACAGTTCCGTGACCGTCTCACAGCTGCTCCTGGTCAAATCCACTCATTAGTGGTGGTGACGGGGTTAGCTGCAGCAATGACAGAGCATCTGTCATCCATCAGATGGAAGATGTCGTCTGTCAGGTACTTCAAGGTAGGCTCAAAAATATCTGTTCCCTAGGAGGGATTTAGCTCTTGCTTAACAAAATATCTTACAGTCCCAAAGTCCATGTATTCCATCCTGTAGTAAGAATACTTAGCAAACTGTGGTGCAGAGGCAGCAAATGACTTCAATCAGTATAATTCTACATCCTCAATTAAAAAAAAAAAAAAAAATCAAGCAAAATAAAATCCAATGGGGAAATTTCAATTAACTGATTTTTCACTCACACATACACAAATCTTGGTTTCCAGTGACAGTCCTTAATGGAATAGCAAGAGTTATAACCTTAAATCCTTGCACCCCAGTCCCGTTCTACGTAAGGCCTCATTGTATCCTTTTTTTCTCCCCCCCTAGATCATATTATACCTAACATTTACTACTAACAATTGTGCATGCTTCCAATTTTCTGGTAGAATGACTAACAGTAATTCTCCTTGGTAATAATGAAGCAGCATTGCTTGCACTGGCAAATAATGCATGATAACCAACAGTGGGTTTGTCACTGATTCTCTTATTTGCAAAGCTGTCTGTAATTGGAGCCACTGGAACAGATACCGACCTGCCTACATGATTATTACTACTGACTGCAGCACTGTTAAGCCTGAAAGATGCCAACAGAGCTGAAGTTAGACTCAAGTCTTTTGTGTCTCTCTTCGCCCCCCCCCCCCCTTTTTTTTTTTATTTACCCAGAGATGGCCAACATTGCTCCTTCCTCCTGTTCTCTGAGAAAAGGTACAATAAAAGGTACAAAAATTGACTGGAAGGCAGAGTAAATATATAATTTCCCTCTTCTTTATGGCTTGAACTTGTGAAAATCCAGGAACACTTTTATTATTATTCCGTGTTATAATAATTTGCACATGGAGGTAGATTCTAGGCCATTATTGACTTCGCTGGTCATGAAACAAGGACATTGCTCAGAGCTCCATTTACCAAATGTATATACCACTGTTCTGCACTCTTGCTTCCAGCTATTTATAACTCCCCAGTGCCTTGGAGCAAACAGCTGGGGAATGAGTTAGGGACTCAATGGCACTCTTAGGACTCAATGGCACTGTGCTTTTCTTTTCCATTTTGTTCCCTTTTAAAATTGAATTCTTTTCAGCATTAGCAGAATAAGACAGGCAAACAAAGTGTGCACAGAATGAGACAGTACAAAGGCAGTCGATACCACCAGCCTGATGGTGCTTGTTTGTCACCGCCTGCAAGTACAGATGCCAGGGAGATGCACGGCCTAAATAGGAGCTCGTGCCTCAAGGATCAATGCGCACTGACTATGCACCAACCTTTAAGTGTGTGTAATGGACTGTGCCTGGCAATGACCCACCTTTTTCAAGCCCTTCTGGGGTGGTGGTTGCTAAAGGGACTTACACAGGCTGGAACTGCTCTTAACTTTATGTGGGTGACTCTGCTGCATCAGCCTGTGCAAGAGCCAAAGACACGTTAGGTTCATTCCTCCTTATCTAGCAGAAGGACGGAAGAAGAAATTATAGACTGCGACTTCCATTGTTGCAGGATTTAACAAGAGAAGGATGGACTTGCTGCAAACAGAGGAAATTAAACAGAGATGCTCTCCCTTTTTCTTTCTTTTTTTTTTTTTTCATATGAAAGAGTTCATTTGAAATCATATTGGAAAAATTTTCTCCCGTTCTCAAACACGGACTTCTCCGTGGGCTTCCCAGGCTGTGAGGGAAAGGGAGGAAATCAGAAAGATGTAGCAGGTTTTTTATTATTTTTAAGTGAAGTAATAAGCCTGGAAAATATAATCACTTACTGCCTTTGCTTTGCAGCATTTCTAGGATAAAATGGCAGGTCCTTCCGATGCACAGTACCACTGTCCTGCAGGTCCCGGTGTTTCTGTGTTTCTGGGCCAGTATTTCTCTTCCCACAAGTGGTAGGTGTCTGAACTGGAACACAGGGTTGAGAGAGGACATCTGGGTGCTCTGGAAGGGGCAGCACGGCAACCTGCTGTGATGGGAACCCTGGCAGACAAACAAAAAAAATACAGTAAGTAAAACAAAAAGAATACAGTAAGTCAGTAAAACTCAGGGAATGCATTCTGGGAGGGACCCAGGCCCCTTAAGGCTGAGGGAGCCCCGGCGCTGCGCGCTCCTGGGCACAGGTTTTATCAGTGGATGCTTTTCTACGCAGGCGGCGGCCATGTCCCTCAGGAAGGCCTCAGACCCCCAGTCCCCCTCGGGGCTGCAGGAGGGATTCGCTTATTTCACATTTTACCCCCTG
>JMFS01084856.1:0-15779 GCA_000699545.1 Podiceps cristatus
AATATATTCATATATTCAAATTTATTTATTCATATTACAGGAACACCAAAAGATCTCTTAATGAGCCTGGAGCCATTATAGTAGGGACTGTGATAAAATTTTGGAAAAATGGTCTCTACCAGAAATAATTTACTGTGGAAGTACTGTGGAAGAGGGAAGTGATTCATTTGAGATTTTAAAGACAGTAGTGAGATTGTAAAAGACACAAAAGCTAGCTAATTATCCTACCACTATAAGTAAGACCATAACTCTCCGATCCTTTCCCTGGCTTTTTTTTTTTTTTTTTTTTTTTTTTCCCACCCTCAACCATTCAATTGTTTTTTAATTACTCTCAAACATAGGAAGAATTGAGTTTCTTCGGTTAGCAACCACCTTTCCCAAGCTTCATTTCATTCATTTTCTGTGACTTCAATCCTTAATGTATTAACCGAACTCCTGAGAGAACCTCACAGTCTCACAGTGAGTGACCGGGAGGAGGAGGGAAGGTGCTCAGAGGCTTTCGGAAGCTGCGGGTGGGGTGCAGTTGTGCCAGCAAAGTGCCCTGTAACCCCTGGCTTTCAGACAAGCAGTCTGGAGCTGAATGAGAAGGAGCACGAGAGCCCATTTTGTACCCAGACTCAGTTTGGAAACAGCTCTGCTAAATTCAACCCAGATAGAATATGCATTGAAAACGAGATTCAAGTTCAATGTAAAATAGTTTCCAAGTCATGCATGAGGAGGAGTATAATGGAAATGCCAACACAGGAATAGCGACAGCAGCTGTAGCAGTGAGCGAGCGTGGCAGCCTCAGAACAACACATTATGCCACAAGGCTACCTGCCTCAACGCCATCACTTCTGCCGGCAACGACAGCTTGTTTTGTGAAGTGAAGGACGGATTTCTGAGAGCTTTCACAAAGACACCGTTGTTGAAGTATTCCCTGATTTCTTGTTATCTGCTTGTCTGAACTTGTCTTCTTTAATTTCCCTTCACCATTCAGAGGGAGAATTATTTGGGGTAGTATGAGGTAAAAGCTAAAACCATCTAAGAAAAAGACGTTGAATATTCAGAGGGAAAAAAAAAAAAAAAAAGTTAATTCAAAAGTAGCAAGGTCAGAATCAGAATAAAATCATTGCCCCACAGAAATATGGTTGCAAATACTCATGGCTCCACAACTACTAATGGAATTGTACAAAACTGTTTCAGGTGAAATTTTCCAAAAATGTATTTTTAGCTCCACTGAATGTTTCAGGAAAGATTCTATTCCTACAAAAGTCTTCACCTTTTGTTAAAAAAATTAAATTTAAAATTTTATTTGGAAAATGTAACATTTCTAATTGAAAAGACAATTTATTCTTTGGAGGTTTTGGTTTTTTGTTTGTTTGTTTCTCACCATTTTCTACAAAATAATCTTGTTCTGATATCCTAAATTACAAATTTTACAGCATTTTCAAGTAACTTTCCTTGTGCTATGAGAAATTCTCTCTGCTATGAGAAATTCTCTCTACTCTCAGGTGGTAAACTGAATTATACAGGCATATTAAATATCATATTGTAATAATTTTAAGTAATATTTTCATAGAACCATGACAGAATGCTGAGTGATTGTTTATTTGTCTCTTTTGTATGAAGCACAAAAGTATAAATCTAGACAATATTTGACAGATGCTGTGTAATATTTTTATAAATTTCAGCACAGGAGAACTAGTAGTTTACCCAGACATCTGTTCCAGGACCTTACTAATCTGATAATTAGACATTTTTCCTAATCTGTCCTACAGCTTTGTATTGAAAATTCTGCCTGAAACATTTTGCTTTGAATTAAGTCAGCATCTCTTACAACACACACACAGAATGTGGAGAAAAAATGGCCATCATCCTCTTTAAACTAATTAATTTAATTTCATATATTTTCATGTTTCCACTTGATCTTCCTTTTACTGGATAAATAGAATTCTCTCAGCCTTTTTACATAAGCTGTGCTTTCTATGCCTTGTCTTTTTTGTCTCCTTTAGAGATTGTCCAATTTATCTACATCTATCTTAATGCTTGTTCTCAGACTAGGCAGTACATCAGCTGAGGTCTCACCGCTGCTTAGTACAGTGGAATAATTACTTCCCTTGTCAGGCTGTTAATATAGCCCAGAATGAGATTTGCCTTTTGTGCAACCACATTATCTTGTCGACTCAGATGCAGTTTGTGAGCCATAGTGACCTTGAACCTCTCCTACTGTACTGCTGTTCCTCCAGTTATTCTCCCATTTGTATTTGTGTGCTTCAGGTTTCCTCCACAGACATCACTATTCATGGCACTTGTCTTTATTGAATTTTGGCCTCATGGTTCAAACACTTGCTGCAGCTTAGCAGGATGGTTATGAATGCTGATCCTTTCCTCCAAGGTGCACATAACCCTTCTCAGCCTATCATCCAAGAACTTTTGTACATGTCCTTCATTCCCTCATCTGTGCCACAAATAAAGAGATTGACCAGAACTGGGACCAAGGCAGACCTCAGGGGTGCCCTACCCAAAATGTCCTCCTTGTTTGATAGATAAAAGATTGAAAATCACTCCCTAAGTGCCATTTTTCAGCCAGTTACCCATCTACACACAGTGATTATTATTCCTTACTTTGCTGATAGAGAATGCCAAAAAGCTTAATAAAGTCAGAATACTTCACATTTCCTGCTTCTCCTCCATCTCCTAAGCAAGATCATTCATCAGAGAAGGAAATTAGATAGATAGGTTTGACATGATTTGCTTTTGATAGATCCACACTGGACATTTTTAAGTATTGCATTGTGCTCTAGTTTCTTATCTACTGATTATGTAGCAATCTATTCTAGTATCTTCCCAACTAATAAAGTTAAAATGACAGACATATCAATTTTCTAGGTATTTCTTCTTTATGTGTGAGAGTAGATGCCATGTTTTCAGTAAAATCATGCTTTATTTAGCCTACTAGAGAAGTAGCCACATTTTCAAAATAGCTAAGCACAGCAGGAAACTGCAGTGTTAACAAAAATTTCATCATAAATGTCGCAAAGGAGAGCCAGCGCTTGAAAAGCCATCTCTGCATCATTTTCCAGTGTCTTGCAATGCATCACTAGCAGTCAGAAATCACGTTTGTATCACCTCACCTGAGTTTATTTATATTATATTGAACCTATTCTTCCCTCTTCTCTCTTTCAAGGATCAGGATTTCCAACGCTTCTCATGCAAATCCAATGTGCTTTGTGGCCAAGAGAAGCAGATGAGTTCACCGTCCTTCAAAGTACTGAAGTCTGCTCCTCATACATGTCCTGTTTGAACCTCATCCTAGCCCACATAAGCATTATTCATATGCAGCTGTTTTAGGGTTAGTTAGTCTGTTCCTCTTTGTCCATAAAATGTTTATTGAAACAGGGACTTGAACACTTGGTGCTTTGCTTTTCAAATAAAAGTTTAGACAATGACAGAAAATATCTTTGGAAGTTGTATCCGACCCAACACAGACACACACCATTTAAACATCTTCAGCTCAGATAGTAGCACTTGACCCCTTTCTTTAACTGACAATGAGAAATTGGTGGTTTACACATCTCTTTTTGGATTATCTGACGTGGTTTAGGACTAGCATTTCTCACTGGGGCTAGAGAAAGTTAAGGTTCACACATTCAGATATAGACACTGAGGAAAGATATTGTTTAATGGGGCTAATTACAGCCTTTCTGTCCCCCATAAACTGGAAAATCTCATCAGCATGAGAGGAAGCTTCTCTGACAGAACAAAATTTGTCATAATAGATATGTTCTCACTAAAAAGTATGGTTTGACAAATGTATATTTTTGATGTATGACCATGTAATGAGAAAATACCAGTTGTATTTACTTCTGCATATTGTTGAAGCAGAGCTTAAAATCAATTTTTTAAAATAATCCTTGTAGAAAATTATACTGTGCATCTATGAAAAAAAAAAAATGTTTTCATGCTTATAACCATAAAACTACCAAGTCATTAAAGGAACCTACTCAAGAAATCCTAAGCCAAGTTAGAACAAAACGTACTCAGCTGTTTTTAAATTATTCCCATGAAAGATTTCTGAGCAGTAGCCAGGATGAAGAATGTAGTTCGTTTTTGGTCTGGAGTCATAAGCATCTAAACCAATTTTACTCAGATCTTCATTCCTCCTCAGAATTGCTGCTGAGCTGTAAATAAGACTGGAAAATTCCATCTCACAATTCCATTTTTAAAATGGTACAAATGACTGACTGGAAATAAAGGTATAGAAAGCAGGGAAACCAAGAACAAAAATCACATTTTAATCATAACTATATCTTTTTTAAATTCTATCAATAAAATAACCCTCATTAAATGATTAATTCATCTGTAAGTTCAAGAACAATGCATCTCATTGCCTAAATTTCAGTTTAAATATTGAAGTAAATTGTTTGCGTGCCAGACCATAATGCTCTCATACTGAAAAAGATGTAGGAGGTGGAAGGTTTTAACATTATTGTGTGGTACCTCACTGTTTTTTTCCCTGAAAATATTTGACTTAGCAGTGTAGGTATTCACACAGTAAATTAAAACCTAAAATTGCAAGGAATAATACTGCTTTAATTGCCTGACAGGACTGGGATTATTTCTCACATTCTGTCCTGCACAGCTGAATATAGCCTTGCTAAAGAGGAAATATATTCACCGCTGAACAGAGTGAACTGTGTTAATATATTGAACTCTAAGAAGACCCTAAATAATGTTGTATAAAGCATCAGCATTTTTCACCTCTTTGAAGACTGAAGATGGGGGGTGGTTGCTGTACAATGTTAGAGTCATATGCTGTATCTAGGTGAGTGCTGAGCTGATATTGCAGGACTAAGTCTTACAGGAGAACAAATCTTAGAATTAAAAGAAAGACACAGGGGCAGGGATTTTTTGGTGCATGTGTCCTTTTTCTAACATACCACATCCTGTGAAAAAATTTCAGGTGCTCCTTGGCTTTTATAACCTTGAGGCTGAAATGTGAAATTTCTGCTTCCATCAGTGGATGCTGATGAAGCTCTAAAGAAAGAGGGCTCTGGAGGAGGCCCTCATGCTCTGGCACCCAGTAGTTGCCTGAGAGGCTTGAGTTTTGTACCCCTTCAATGTTCAGGAATAATTCTTTGTGCTGCTGAAGGAATCAGCTGTGTTTAGACCTACCGCAACTGGCTCTGAAAACTCTCTATGAAATTCAACTGCTGGAAGGAAAGTCCATGCCATGGGTGCAGAGAAAGGTGAACTGATGACAAAACCTGAGCAAATAACCTTAATCATGTGGAGGCAGTGCCCCACTAAAGCAGAAGTACCATTTCTGGATGCAAGCTGAGGTATCGGTGTGATTCAGTGAAGCTCACCATAGAGGCTGTGATAGTATTGAGGTTTCTTTTCTGGGCTCTTGATGCAGTGCAGCAGGGAGGTTCACAAGTGTCGGTGTGGGTGGCATGAGCCGTGCCAGGTGGGATACTGTGCCAGGTGCTCCGAGTGTCAAAACCTCAAGTCTGACATGGCCTCTCTCAATAACCAGGACCAAGACATTTAATATAGAAATCCTGTCTGCCCTTGTATGAGTGTAGGGATTTTTCTAGCAGTAATTAAACTCTGGAAGTAACTTATAGCTAGGCACAGAGAGCTCAGTAAAGATATGCAAGCAAAAAATTAACGCACAACTCCAGCCATTTCCCACTATATGACTGGTTTCCCAATTCATATAGAAGCTTTTCTGACCTGGAAGTTGCAATGCCAAGGTGGTGTCCAGCCCTTTGGGGATGACAGCTTCCTCAGTCAAGAAAAGTGCTCCAGTGAGTAATGTGGACACCCAAGTAATGTATCCTAGGGCTGGGGTATCCCCAGTGATAACATAATTTATCCCCAGGGCTGGGGAAATCATTAAGGTCCCACCTATGTATTTGTTAAATAGAAGTTTGCTGGGGGGAAGGGATGTACTTATTTGTTTCTGTACTTCTCTCTTCCTTACCCACCATATAGCACATAATCCCCTCATGCAAATAGAAAATCTGAATTAAATAGTTCTAAAAAGCTGGTACCTAATTGTCTCTCTACATGTGACTCTATTCCAGACACGTCAGCTATTCATCGTAGACCACCTGAAATCAGGAAAGACAGCTTTCATCCACGATTTCTTCCTCCCTCTGGTCCCTTCAATTGTTGTGAGCAAATAGTCATCTTAGAGAACACCTGTGCTCTGCAGGTGCCTGGAGCTTCCCTGGGGTCCCTAAGCCTTTGAGGGACCATAACACCTCTACCAGTATACTCAGAACAGATTGTCCCAGTAATTGACACAGAAACATGGACTGCTGCATGGGGCGAGATGATATGGGGAGTAGATAGAGTAAGACGTGGTTTTCTTAGGGCTGTAACAAGCTGCTGATCAAAGAATCAAATTTCAGTGAACAACCTACCAGGCCTACTAGGAATAGTTTGTAGATTCAGCCTTAGTCTCAGCTGGTAAGGAACACTAAAATCTATAACTATGTATGGCAGGTTTGCCTGGTATCTCTGGTATCTCTGAGGGAAAAAAAATGGAATATTCAGGAAGTCCAAAAACTTAACCCTAACTAGAAAGAAACTGCTCCCCTCCCTGCTATATTCTCTGCTCTGCTGTTTGGTCTCGTTAACTCTAGTAATTTCCAAAAAAGACCCCTGTGTCATATTTATAGACATGTTCTTTGTTTTACTTCCGAGCTAGTGATGAGCACTCAGTCACAGAGCAAAAAGCAATGAGCATCAACCAGAGCTTCCAAGTGTTTCTTCTGCATCATGACCCTGTTCTGTGTTTTGCCTGGGACGCAGGTATCACTGATGTGGTTGCTGTTTTGCAGCCCTTAGCCACTGAAAACCTGTGATGGAGAAACTCATACAGTCAGAAAAGTCAGCGACCTTTCAGCCTGTGTTTAGGCAACCGAATCCAGCTCCTAGACAGTGGAGTCCGGAGTGTGGTTCAGCTACTAGGCACCTGCTTCGGGGAGCCAAAAATCAGTCTGGTTACCCTTGACCATAACGGCTGCTTAGACGCTTGGACTACTGGTAGATACTTGCATGTAGAGGGCTATATTTCGATGTTTTAACTTCAATCTGAATTCCTCCAATGAGTTTCTTAGGAAACAGATTATGGCACATATTTAAAACCTATTTCGTTTCTGGTTTGGTACATGTCCTCAAAGTTATCTATTTTAGGGGTGAAGTAGGGTGCTGGGTCTTAAATATTTTACCAAAGACTACCCAGGAAAGATCGTCATAGCAGAGAGCTGAACCCAAATGACCCATGCTTCAGCTATCAACCGATTGCAGAACTTCCTGGGCGTATCACAGTCCACTATGGGAATCTTCTTTCTACACTTCCCTTAAAAAAACCTCCTACATATATATGAAACACTGAAATAGAGAAGGACAAACTTTGTGGCACTTCAGACAGTAGTAAACAACCTCCTCTTCCTTTGGCAAACGTGGCTGACTTGTCTGTTTCCAGAAAGAAAGATTGACTTAATCTGAAGAAACTTTCTGTACATTACTGTCATCTACACATGAGCCAGAGAAAAGCCAGGGAAAATGTAATTTGGTTTATACATACATACAGGGAAACCCAGGCACATTCAAGCCTGGCTTCAAACTTTGGCAACTTCTTGTCTAATTTCAGTTCAAGTCTTTGCTTGTTACAGGATTTTTACTTCAATGGACACTGCTCATCAGTGTCATGAATATGATTGAATTCAGGCCAACTGCTGCACTTTGAATTAACGTTCAAGTCTTCACCTCCACTAAGAACTCAACCATAAATTCTCAATTAAGGCCTGGCTGAGGCTCAGTGAAGCATGAGTGGAGATTTTCTTATGTAAATAAGATAGCAGTCAACTCATTCAGCAAAACTTCAACAGTAATTGAGTAGCAACTAGCTCATATTGCGTCTTTCAGCTTGTCTTGTACTTGATTAAATTGACAAGGGCTTGGCTGCATTCCCCCTTTATTTTATCAAGTCCTTACTTGTCTAGTATCATTTGAGGCCTGACAATTGTTTCTGATGGAAACCTGTGTCAAACTAATTGTATTTTTTTTATCTAGATCCTTATTGGACAGCTATAATTCTCAGGTTTTTATTTGCACTAGGTAATGAAGGTTCAGATCCAAAGGCATTATTTTGCAGAAGTAGATAAATATCTGTTTTAAGATGCTGTCATGATATTAAGAAGGACGCTACCAACAACTGTGGTTTGTTGTTGTTGTTTTTCTTTTTCCAGATGGATATTCATGTTTTCTTTGGCGTATTGAGTCAGATGTCTAATTAGTGAAAATCATCATTGTATTACTGATTCAAGTGTATTTGCAACAGAAATTATTCCAATTCCTACGTCCCTTCTGTCTTACACATTTTCATGAAGAACACTAGCAGGGTGTCATGTAAAAGCAATTAAACTCTGCGTGTATGTGTGTGTCTATGCTCATGCATGTGTTTTCACTGCATAATTTTGTGCACCTGTATAAAGGATATTTGCAGATAAAAAAAAAAAAAAAAAAAAAAAAAAAAAAGAAGCGCTACATTTGTGACACAGGACTATTTATAGCACATTCTGATACTCAAATTCTCAAAAGCCACAAAATCTCCAAGGGGTGTCTGCACATTCCTATAGTCCAGTCTGGTTTTCATGTTAATGCTTTGAATCAGCTCATGAAACTGATACTGAGGGAGAGCTAAGAAAAAGGCTAGGGAGACAAAAAAAGAAAAGAACAAAGGCTTCTTAGCTGAAACAGCTAAAAGAGAATAAACAATAGTTTGAGTTTATGCAAATGTAGTGTCTCTTAGTGCAGTCATCCAGTTTTGAAAGTATCTAAATGTTATGCTCTCTAAAATAATTTGTAATGGAAGGTGTAATAGGCTTCAAGGGCTGGACTCAATTATTGAGTTCAAAAGAATATGTGTGTGAGCGCGAGAAATAAAGTAACACTATTTATATATCTCAGCAGAAGCTCGATGCTTGCACTCAGCATCCAAGTTATCTAAACCGCATAGGCTGGAAACACTATTCTTACACTTAAAAAAATTATAGCTGACCATCGCCCTGGAGGAATTTAAGGTTCTATTTACATTATTTCTTTAGAAAGTCATATTGCAACCACACACAACTCTACCAGTTTGCAAAAAGCTGAGGAAGTAAAAGAGTATTTACCAAATCAGGGTCTACATCAAGAAGCAGTAACATTATTTGAAGATCTTCCTACAAAACAGAGTTCTCTGTTTTTTTTCCATCAAATAGATAATCAGTAAGTCCTCCTTGTGGTGACACTGACCTCCTCTAATCTTTCACTATCTATCACAGCTTTTGGACTCAGCAATGCTAAATGTGGCATATAAATTAAAATACATCTCTTCTCTCACAATAGAGGGATAATGAATTTAAATCATATTACATCAAGAAGGGACACAATCTATAATTAGGTTTGGATAACACCTCTTGTAAGACTATTTCACATGTTTTCATTTACTAATAGAAACATTTTTAAATTTGGCTGTTCAAGATGACATTTTCTATGCTGGTATCTTTTTCTGGCTGCTTTTTTATAATTATAACCAACTTTATTCAGCTGTTTCTAAGAATGAAACTAGAAAAAAACAAACAAAAAAAACCCAAACAAACAAACAAAAAAAAACCATGTTGTTTTTATCCATATTAAAACTCCCCTAACCTTTAAGAAGATCCAGTGTCTTTACACTGTGGCGCAGGAATTAGAGACTTTGGCAAGGAAGTAGGCTATGATATCAGCCCTTTTACTGTCCTCATTATCACCTTGCTAAGGAAACATATTAGTCAGCAAATCCTTGTTGACGGTTCACATCCAGCTCCTCTGTATTCTGCCTATTCAGAGGAAGGGCTGGAAGGAAGAAGCTGGTTTTTCCATGCAGTTGTTGAGAGCATGAAGTCTGTCTTTCTCAACACACCAGTATGGTTCCCTGCACATATCGGGATCAGTGATGTGAATGTGAAGAGGGAGGAGAGCTGAAGAGGAGGATAATATCAAGCAAGGGGACTGTGTAGAGAAAGGCAAAAACAGGAGCTGTGTGATGCAAAATAACTGTCACAAGGAGTTGATGGAAGAAAGTTATAGTCTGGAGATGACTGGGAAAGGCTATCAAGGAATGACATAGGGATGAGCTGGGCTGGGCAGTGAAGTGGTAAGATCAGAACAATCTGTGCAATCATGAAAACAGGAGCAGGTGGGCAATGAGAAATTAATCTGATTAACTGGGACCTCCCTGCCAAAAAAAGGACTAAAGAGCTGGGGGAGGGAACCCTAGGTGAAGGACAGAAACTAGAAATGAGTACCAAGGGGAAATGTGAGAGAACTTGGACACAGTAGATGGAAGAAGATTGGGTGGGATGAACAGAGAGGGGCAGGGTATGGATAGTGGGAGCAGACAGGGAGACAGGTAGTGGGGACTTGGGCAGGAAATCCACCAAGGCACACGGAGCAGCAACTGATTGAAAAGATATTGGACTTCGATGAGACTCTCAGTGGTGTCAGCCAGGGCAGAATGGCTGGGGAGAGAGAGTGCTTCACTCTGAGGGCACAGAGAGTTGGTGACCAAGGAAGACCCGTCAGCTTCTTCTGGTGCTGATCAGTGTGGGAGAAGATAATGCACTATTGCTATCAATCATCTTTCTAAGTGGAAGAGCCAAAGTGTCCCTTTTGTGATAGAGTTGTGGCAAATCAATGTTATATCAAATTGTGAAGGAACTGTTGTTTTTTCTAGTGATAATGTAAGTAAATCTTTACACACGAACACTATAGGGATATTTGTTTCAAAATCAAGACCCATAAATTAGGACTTAAGACTCTCTTTTAAAACCCTGGTGGCTTCGTATGAAGTCCTTTTTACAGATGAACAAAAGATTCAATATTACCGTAACTGTAGGTTAAAGACAAGCCCTCCAATTTGATTAACTCTTGACCTCTGTTTGAAATATTGCCATGTATATTTGTGCTGTTCCAGGACTGCACCTCTACAGTAGGTAAAACTGAAGACTCACTTTTTCCAAAATTGGATCATGGCTAAAGCGAATATTTCATTAGCAGCTTTTATTAAACACATAAAATCTTGCCAGATAGATAAAGTCTTTGCAAATCTTCACAGCCTAAAAAGAGAATTGCTCTTTAAGTATCTTTTGTTTTGTTTTGTTCAAGGAAAAAAAAATCTACATAACTACTTCATTGAACTTGATGAACTTTTCCAACAGTATTGAACAGAAATATATGCTGTTGCTTAGTATCCAGGATCCTTAGAGGGGACAGACAAGGGTCTCCAATAATAATGAGTTCCTATGCTACTGTGAGCTATAGAAGTTGTGCTTTGCTCCTATGCTCTACCCTAGGGAATATAGTATGGGGGAGCAAAAGAGCTAGAGCATAGCAAGGCCTCATGGCTTTCTGCTGATTTGTGCTTTAGGGACTGTAGGAAAGATAGAATAAATTATAAGAAGCCTTTAGGCATGCCAGCCTCTAAAAGTATGCCAGCATTTGCTGAGGGAGGCTATGTGACTATGTTGTCAGATATTTTGCCCTCAGTCGACCCATAGGGTGGCCATTCTGTTCTTAAATTCCACCTCCTGGAAAATCTGTCCCTAAAAGGAAAAATCAAGCGGAGAAATCACTGCAGAGTTCCCAATGCCCTCAGTTATACCAACAGCTTTTAAAGAAATAAAATATATTTTTTTAAAAAAGTCATTCCAAGCCACTGTTTATTTCTTTACTGTAATCCATGGAGTATGTTTAATGGACAAGGAACAGGACACCAAGACTCCTCCTGCAACTGCTGTAACTCACAGGCTTTAGACTCTGTTTGCCTGTTTTTTCTCTCACTCCCTAAATGATTACTGTAATGATGCCATTGCTCCAGCACAAAGGATTGAGAGCACTATCTTCCATCCAGGCTTGTCTCAGAGTCAGCTCAATCTTTTTGAATATGTGGCTTTGAGTCCCATGAGACAGACATGGACAGGTTGAGATGAGTGTTCATGGGCTATGCTAGATGAGCGCTCAAAGCACCAAAGTGCTGAAATCACTAGTTTGGAGAAAAGGTGATTGAGCGCTGATCTCATTGCTCTCTGCAGCTTCCTGAGGAGGGGCAGTGGAGAGGGGGGTGCTGATGTCTTCTCCCTGGTATCCAGTGATAGGACATGTGGGAATGGTTCAAAGCTGTGTCAGGGGGGGTTCAGACTTGACATTAGGAAACATTTCTTTGCAGAGAGGAGGTCAATGTACCATGCCTGTCAGTGTTTAAGAGGCATTTGGACAATCCCATTAAAAATATACTTTTAAGTTTTGGTCTGCGCTAAAGTGGTCAAGCAGTTGGACTTCATGATTGTTTTATGTCCCTTCCAACTGGTACTATTCTATTCTATTTTATTCGATTCAAAATTGAATCAATTTGATTCCAAAGAGTCATGGTCATGCCAACATCTTTACATCTTTTGCAGCCCCTGTGTTTTTTGCAGGAACCTCTATCACATATATTTGGAGAAAGACTTCTGGTAAGGTAAGTGGAAGGACGTCTAGAGGTAGTCCAAAACGTGGCAGGATTTATTGTGAACTAGGTGTTTAGCTGCTCCAGACTGTCAAGGTATCCACAGAATTTCAGGGCATTGTTAGCCTGTCTAGATTTCAGTTGTTTCCGTATATAGAAGACAGATGAGAAGTAGTTCTGAAGCTCTGAGATTTAGTTGCCTAATGTACTTACACCCTTGTGTTCTTTTGCTGATTTAACCAAACTACCTTTCTGAAAACTGTAAAATCTTTGGCAGAGTGATTTCACTTAAGTAGCATATTCTGGCTAAGTCTATACTCGTATTTCAGATTAGCCCATACATCATCTGTTATTAGCTCCAGCAGCAGGGACTGCATCTCCCTCTCAGTGTCATCGCTTGACAGCTGCCCCAAAGCCATCCCCAATGGATGCCAGGGAATGTATAGCTGAAAGACACTTCAATTTTTTGCACCATGTAAAGACAAGCTTTTGGTGTGCAGAGTCTATTCTCTTTACAAGACGGTCTCCACATGCACATATTTGGATGCTAGTTTGATTCCTTGGGCTTCCTGTGAAAGAGAGGATGATAAACCCACTAGGAATTGAAATTCATACAGTGAACGGTGGGTTTCATACTAAGATGTTCCTCAGATCCTTCTGGGCTCTGTTCTGCTTACATGGCTGAGTGTGGCCCTATGCAAGTTCTTAAGGGCTAATCTAAGATCAGAATTGTCCATGAATATAGAAACAGATCAGATCCTTGCTTTTGACCTCTGTTTTATAAATTTAAAACTAAAGAACACCCCTTAAGAGCCAAAAAACCCAACACCAAAACACAGAAAACTGAGCAATATGTGGGGCTTGTGGAGCTTATGCCAGTGGACCATGTTATGCAGGATGCTCATGCACTTATCAAAAGAAGCCCAAGTTACGTACAGAAAGCATGGACTTCTGACTTAGATAAGAATTAATATTTTAGAATATTAGTTCTAATATTTTAAATTTTATAATATTTTTCTGCCAAACATATCCTTATGGGATGGGTTAAGCACCACTTTTTAAAGGACAAGGAGGGGAGGTGAATTGCAGTCGACTAGCTCAAACTGAAAATCCTGAGTTCAAGATAAAGCCAAGTGAGACTAAACTGAGAGACACATGGATAAAAAGAACATGGTATTATTAATGCTTATCACTTTTTAGGTCCATACAGTTCAGTGACAGTTTGAAAAGGATGTACTGATAAAGGATTTCCTGGTAGTTTGACACAGTATGTGGTGGTTCCAGTAAGCTTCTTGCTGAACAAAGAATACCGGGGAACTTCTGAAGCCTGAATGGATGACTGACAGTGCTGAGCCTGAGAGGGAAGCACTTTATCCAGGCTTTTGTTATTTTTTTCAACTAACTGCACTAATACTCGAGCTGCCATCTAAGCAATTGCCTTGTTAGTAAGAGCATGAAGCAAAGTCCTAATTGTTTGCAAAGTTTGTGATGTTTTTTTCCCAGGTCTCAGGATGCCCAGGAACATATTTTAAGGACTATTGGAAATAACAAAGACAACTGCACTTTTGGGGCTGGATTCAACACGTATCTGGGATCTGGAGATTCTCCATCCCTCTCCTCATGCCCACCACTCACCCCAAAAGTGTGGTGAGGTTCAGAATCAAAAAAAAAAAAAAATCTACCAACTACAAATTTTTCAATGTGAATTTTCTTCTTATACTGGATCAAAGTAAAATTTTTCGTTGAGCAACCTGGCCTAGTGGAAAGGTGTTGGTGCCCACCCATGGCAGGGGGGTGGCACTAGATGATCTTCAAGGTCCCTTCCAACCCAAGCCATTCTGTGATTCTATGATTCTATAAAAGCCGTGGCACTTGGAGTCCGAGTGATGCAGCAGATCAGTCCTCTCTCTGGCTTTGCCAAGTCTTACATAAATGAGGCTACATATCCTTTTTCTCTGGCAGTGTCCCCTGAGCTTGTAGCTTCCTTCGCCTGCAGCTGGAGTCTCCCCGCAGAAATCAACCTTGCAGCACTGAGAAGTGCTGATCCAGTGTGATTTGGGAGATGGAAAGATAACTTGACATGAAAAATTTCTGATTGCCTTGGGGGAGCTCAAGGAGGATAGGAATGTCCCCCCCCACCCCGGGAGGCTTGGACACCCTGGCAAAAGATAGACAGACAGACAGACAGACAGACAGAAAGAGGATAATTAAAATAGTTTCTCTGCAGATTCACTGAATCATGACAATTCAGAACTAGAGACACTGTAGGAGGGACAAGAAGATTTACTGGATCAAGGAGCTGCTTATAAAGGAGGAACAAATTAAGAATATTTAGCATGAAAATTAACACTGGAAGCTAAGCTTAATACTGACCAAAATACAGATAAAAAGCTACTCCCTGAGTAAAATAAAACCATTACTGGCAGGATGAGACTCTTTAAGTCTAGCCGTCTAGATTTAGCCAAGGAGTAACGATACTTGAAGAGCAAGCAGAGGGGCAGAACAAGGAAATAATCAGATATGGAGACATTAAAAAGGAAAAGAAGTGTATGTCACACAGAATTACCACAGGAAGACAGAATAGCAGAGTGGCCAGACCAACAGAAGCTCTGTGAGTAGGGAGCATGGCAAGCAAGCCTGGTGTACTGGTTTGTGTTCAGAGGCACAGTGATGCAGTCAGGCAACTTTTGGGTTGTTTCATTTATCAGCTCAGGAGCATCAAATGAGTGATTCAGGACCTGACAGAACTCTTTGCTGGAGACATACCCTTTTCTTCTTCTGCAGGAGCCATGGTGGAGTCTGGCTCTCACTACTGGGAGTACACTGTTGGGCCACTTCGTGGTTTAACCCCAAATGGTAACCGGACCACGCAGCTGCTTGCTCACCCCTCCCCTCCCCAGTGGGGTGAGGAGGAGCATTGGAGAGTGTCCTGTTTTCAGCCAAGACGGAGCTAGTTTTTGTCTTCAGCAGCTCCTGTGTTTTGGAGTTGGCATGTGAAACATGGTGACAGCAGCTGCTGGTGTTCGCTGCTGCCAAATGATCAAGGACATCTTGCAGTTTCCCAAGATGTGCAGGTGCAAACACTTGGGAGGGCACAGCCAGAATGGTTGATCCAGACTGGCCAAGGAGAGTGTTGCCAAAGAGACCGTGCCATAGACGGCATGGCCGGGGTGAGGGAGGGTCAGCCATTGCCCCTCAGCCCTTTTTGCCTTTTCCCTTGCCCTTTCCTTCGGGTTCTGGTTCCTTGTTC
>JMFS01084863.1:0-22568 GCA_000699545.1 Podiceps cristatus
CCCAAACCATTCTATGATTCTATGATTTAGTACACCATGCTCCCTTAACTGCAGAAGTCTTTGCTGGAGAGAGGTGGAAAGAGATATAATCATTAGTCTGAATATAGAGTCCAAGCCTAGACTGCAAATGTAGAGCATAAAAGCACTCCCCTGCAGTGAGGAAGGTGAATTTCTATACCTAAACTTAGTGTAGACCATAGATGCCTCTTCTTCTGTCAAACAAAACACATAAAGTACAAATTTCAAATTCACACATGAAAGTAGGATTGCAAATGTACTGTTTTGTCTGTGCTAGGAAGTCTCAGAAGTACTCCAAGCACCTGGGCCCAAAGTCTGTCTGGAGGAAACACAACCTAGAACCATACTTCTCAGTGGCAGCTGGGAAGCACTTGAAGGCCGCTGTAAATACCAGACACAGTGACCATGAATGCTGGAAAAATGATGGGAGGTATGTAGCAGCATTCTTCAGATGCCAGTGGCAAATATGGTCACCTATGCACATTATTTAAACAGGAAATAATTTTGCATTTGTACTCTTTTCAAGCCAAAAGAGCACTAGATATAGTAGCCTACCTATCTAACTCAAGTTTTAATCAGAATAGCTTCACACCAATAAAGACATAATAATAATAAGACCATATAAGTCACTGGGGTTGGATGCATGTTTCTCCAGTTCTCTTTACAAGATAGCTTATGCAGTAATTGTTTCTTCCATGTAATCAACTGCTCTCCTGATTTGATGCACTGTTGTATTGCACTGATATCTCAAGGCTGTACATACATATTTTCAAAGTTGACTTGTTGGCCTGTATTAGCCTTCCATAGAATTAAGATGCATTGCTAAATCTATTGTTAATATTCATGAAATAGTTGAGCAGGTGCTTTGGGTTTTTTCCTACTCTTTACTGTCATCGCTTATTTCATTATACGTTTTTCTTCCATAGAAAGTGAAAATAAATATCTTTCTATCCAAGTAGATGATGATATAGGGGGAAGAAGAGATTGAGTATCTAAACCTGACTGTTCTACTTGGAAAAGGTGTGAATTGTCCTGCCTATCAACTCAACAAGAAAATGTCTGAATGTGCCAAACTGTTAGTCACATAGGAAGCAGCATTAGTATGAAGAATCATGGAACTCTTAAGAAATGTGTTGCTTATTGATGACAAAGCAATTTGTTTAGAAAAATTTGTTATATTAAAAAGCTTCATCTGGTAACGTGTTCAACAGGTTTAAACCTCTCTTCTCTATGGACAAATCTTCTGCTTTTGTGAATCTTAAGAAAGCTTCAAAAATGGCATCTAGAAATGCCAAGCAAAATAAATATATTTTGCTTTTGGAACAATAACTGTCATGAAAACTAGAACAAAAGAAAGTATAAAACAGAAGTTTTAGCTGTTATGATGATCAAAAAAGTCCACCTGAATGATTCAACACCTATAGTGCCTCTTTCCATTAAAAAAAACACATAAAATTGCACAAAGCAAAGTATATATAAGGCATGTCATTTTGCAAGAGATCCAAACCAGTTAGTCCAAGTCATAATTTTGTTGGTAGGATCTTCAATTGCAACTCTAAACAATTGCTAGAAATACTGAGTTGAAGATTGAGAAAGATGCAATTCAAAATACATAAGACCAAGGATGAAGGAAACTAGCAACAAAGCACCAAAAGTAAATACAGAAATTAATACAAGATCATTACAACCTGTTTTATCTAGAAAGAACAATGCAGAGTGAGCCAATCCTTAAATTAAATCCATCAGTATCTAACAATGGAGATCCTACATAATGTGTGTATATGAATAACTTAAGGCTTTGGGGATTATTGGCAGTTTCTCAAACAGAACAAAAGCTCATGCAGACATGTGGTCTATCTGAACTGTAAAAGCAAGCAGGCCTACTGTTGACCAAGAGATGAATTCACTTGTTCTTAAATGTTTTACTCAAGCTGTTTCTCTGACCTAGAAACAGCTTTTGACTGATCAATTGTTACGTTAACTATCCAGTGGTAGCAGAGAAAATTATATACTAAACACTCCCTAGCTATAGTTTAGAGAAGTGTTGAACTAAAGTTTTATTTCTGGAAATGTATAATCTTCTTACATTAGCCTTCTGCCTTTGGAAAGGATTACTTGCACAGAGTAGCTGGGTCTGACAGGTACACAAGAAGAGTGGCGAGGGTGGTGTAGCTCCCAAACTGCCTCCCCAGTTGCTAAGTAACAGATGTTCAGCTCTCAAGTGACTGGAAGCAGCTTGATTGTCTGGCTGAAAGAAACTGACTTCTGTACGGTGTCCTTGGACAGCCTTTCTACAGGGTTTAGTAGCGAGGAAAGCCAAAACCTACTGCTCTGAAAAGAAAATGTTTTCTGTATACAACAATATAACATGTTTTATGTGTGTTAAGATATTTTATATAACACATTGTTCAGGCTGAAACTAAGCAACCACACCAGGAAAACACAGTGTTTCTTTGGATGGGAGGGAAGCAATTCTTCTGCAGGGGAGGTCGGTGGTTTTGCACAATGGTGTTCTCTGTAGGTAAGTCTTAGATGCCAGGCAGAGCTACATTTATGAAGGCCGGGAACATAAGCCCTTGCTTGCTAGTGCTTTAGCTCTTGAATTCTGGCCTTGAGTCATGCAAAGTCTAAGAGTTCTTACTTGCCATGTTTATGGTAGTTAAGCTCTTCAAATTTATTCAGAAAAATGTGTATTGGGGGATAGCTAAACAATAGTCACTTCTTCAGAAAACTCTCCCATGATAAGTAAATCTAGAAATCACATTCTTCAGATGTCACTGATGCTTTCGATTAGTTTAGATTAACTGTCATTTGGAATATCTTTGGCCATATATAAAACCAAAAAAAGACCCAAACCCCACATTTCTCCTACCATCATTCATAGCATCTGATAGCATGGCATCTTCCTGCATCAGTGTGATTCAGCTGGTATCTCTCTGTCTTTACTGCACACCTCTGCTATTGCTGATATTATCAAATATCTGTTGAAGGCCGCAGGTATCATTCAGTGTTATTAGTGGGCATCAGGTCGTCTCTTCCTGAGGATACCTATTTCAACAGATAATGACAATTTGTGGGTTTTAGCAGAAAATTTTTCAACTGAGAAAATTTCTTGGGTTTGTGGTATATGAATGCAAAACTGTAACTTCTGAAGCTATTCGAGTAGGTAGCCACCTACCAAAAAAACCCCAATATAATTTACATCGCAAATAGAACAGCAGCTCACTGGCCAGGTGATAAAAGCTTCTACTGTTGCACTGACTTTGCAGGAAAAGAAAATGAAAGGCTATGGGGTTTTGTGAAAAGGAGTGAGATTCATCTGATCCTTTTATCTCAGATTGGAATCTCATTCTGCAACACTACTCAGATGATTAAATCAGACACAGCTGAAAATAGAGGAATGTAAGGAGCAAAAAACTCTGTGCTGGATAAAAAGAAACTAAGAAGTTTTCAGAGGCATGCCATGACTCCAGACCTAAGTGGACATACACCAAAGAACCAATCAGGCACCTACAATTTCAGAAGAAAACCAGAACTGAGCTTTGCAAACCTGTTGTCCTATTGCAAACTCCATGAAAACAAATACTCAGTGTAAATACCATGTACACAGAACAGTACACACACTTCTTGCAGTGCAGAGTCAGCTATCTATTCTGGTTTAGTGAAACACTTCAGCCAGCATCTCCTCAGGTTTGATGGGAATGTGTCATACAGGGCTCTGATGTGCTAGACTAGAAGAAAAGCTAACCTAGCTACTAACTGTAGTAAATTGATCCACATTTAGAAATTAATATACGGCAGCCTGAGATGCTATGGACATATGCTTCTTGCCTCATCTGTAAATCACACTGGTGAATGCACTTTGGTTCTTAAGGCCTAATGTGAAGTACATTTGGAATCAGTGAAAATGAAGCATTTTCTTTGGGCCATAGGCGTGCAAGTATACAATCAAACTGCTGAAGGAGAGCATGCTGTTAGCTACCTGAGAGTGAAAAGACTGAAAAATATTTTTTGAATGAATCCATAAGAGAGCATTGTAAAGGATAGACATACGTAACTATTTTGAGCAAGATGCCTGCTCTGTTTCCATGTTCCAGAAGAAGCATAGAGCATTCCTGAACATGAAAACAACTTCTAATAAAGCTGTCATACGTTCTGGCTTGCATTAGTGACAAAGGATATGTATTTACTTATGACAATACGGATGCTCCCTATCCTTATCCCCTTGCCCTTCAAAAACCAACACTGACAGGTGTTTAGTTTTACCTTTTGGTTTAATGGCTAAGAAGAAGTAGCTGCCCTTATACCGCTAGACAAAACCTTGATATGCCCATTCAGATGCTAGGCATGGAAGAGTACACAACCTGTAAGTTAGAATTTGATGCATCTTTTGCTCCAAGGATGCTGTAGTCTATTCCCTAACATAGAATTGCCTTTTTTTTTTTTTTTGTCTAGACATCTACTGGGAAATCGCTTCCAGACCTTGGATATGAAAAGGAAAGCAAGAGAATTCAAACACACTGAATAAGCAAGTATTTTGTGAGAACACTGGTGAATAAATTATTTGATAGTAACAAAAAGTTTTGATCTGACACACACATTGTCTGAGATGAAACATTTTGTGTCCATTTTTGTATTGGGGAAAATAAGGACCAACATTTTCACAGGCAAAGTATCTCCAGCTGAGCAAAACACTTGAGTATGTTCTTAATTTTAAGCACATGAATAGATCTACAGCCCTTCAATTACTATTCTTTATTACCATGTAAAATCCTGAGCTCACTTCTCAGAGCTTTTACTTCTTATTTCTTCTAATCAGGCAAAACTCCCAATAATTCCATAACACACTTGAGGCGTTATGCAAGCTATTTATAAATGCTTTCAACAGAAATAACTTGGACAAATCTATCATGCAGAGACTTCCAAGCTGTAGCAGCAGGGTGCAAAGTTCCCTCTGCATCTTTTCTGTGAATTGACACTGTAAACTGGAGGGGCAAGTCAGGCAACTTAAAGCCTCTTAAGTATCTTGTGTGCAGTTGACATTAGCATGCTAATGAATAGAGTCGGCGTTCACTGGTCTCTTCCTGAACTGCAAATTGTATTCGCATAATACAGCCTGGTTTGGAATGAAAAGAGAAGGTTCATCCACATGAAATACACTCAGAAGATGATGGATGTATTTAGCTAGAGCCTGCTATAAAAAGAGATTCCTGGTTCTTTTATTTTGGCACAGAAACAATGAGATGTGAGAAGAGGAGAAAGAGCCTGAGAAACTCTGCATCAGCTGCTCCCAGCCAAGCCCAGAGGCAAGTCTGCAAAATTGTATCCTCCCAAATTCTCCAACCAAGGGTTTATCTAAAGATTTTTGAAAGCTTATTTATCTTCATCTTGTGTTCCTAAGGAAATACATCTTACGAGGTTTTGACACTCATTTTCTCATCATGCCCTCAGTAATCTTTGTACACGGTAAAGTTCAAGCAGATATGATAGAGGAACAAAGGGCTTAAGACATTAAATTCCTATAAGTTTCCTGAAAATTAGTAGCCAAAGAGAGAAGATCCAACCTATTAAAGCTGCTATATTTATAGAATTTAATTTATTTTCTCACAGAGCAAAAAGCTGCACTGTCATGTTTTGACATGAGGAAACAAACATGTAAGAAAGGTATTAGAAACTTCCAGTCATGAGAAACTCTTGAATGCTTTTGTGACATCAAAGAAGCCAACCCTGAAACAAATTCTTTGGAAATCACATCTCTAGAACTACTATCATCTTTGCAATAGATCCTTTGAAGTTAACTTACCACCAGTTTCAATCCACACAATAGAATTAGTAGGAGAATGGGGATATCTGTTCCACTGAATAACGTTTCTTTCTTATTCTTTACGTAAATAAATTACTTCTAGGGAGGGGAAGAAAAAAAAAGCTTCTCAACATCTCCAGTTCTAATACATAAGGGAACAAGGGTTACATAAAAATGTGGACTGGACAACAAATGGTCTAGTTTGGTTCAAATTATTTTACACTTTTTCAAATTCCATTGTCATTAATGCAGTCATATCTGGCAATGAAATGTGACCATGGCTTGGCATTTTCAAGCATTTTGGTTTTTTCCTAGCAGGCTCCTTGGGCAGTATCTGACTGAGTTTTGTTGCTTGATTTATAGTCTGAGTTGGTGTGAAATGCATGCTCAGAGCACATTTAGACAACCCAGTCAAAGTTTACACATGAAGTTATAAAGGGTGAAGAATGTCTAAAGCTGATATAAAGCACAGTTCAAATTTGAGTTAAAACTTATTTGAATGTTAGAGCTCCTTTCATACTTCTGTCTCTGTCACAACCAAAGAAAGATGATAGTGTACTTCTGTTGTTTGTAAAGCTGGAGCTTGGCCATTTAATTGCAAAAACTAGAAGCGTTTTAGAAAAAGACAGAAAGACAGAAAAAGTTTGCAAGACATATCACTATAAAAAACAATGTTCTTATTAGGCTGATTTCACTAAAAAATAAAGAGGTGGAGAGGGTTGCTAACTTAAAAGAAAAACTTGAGCTTCTCCAGACTAAAGGGATCTCTGAACCCCAGCTCTTTGATCTGCTGCCACACTCCAGAGAAGACTGTGTTTTCAATATTACATTCTGCACAGATGATCATCCAAAATGTATTGATAATTTCTGATGTCATTCAGCTACTGGTTGTGCATTCAAACTAGCTGTATGCATTGCTGTGGAGTTGTCCATACTGGAGCAGAACAATAATTTATGTAATTTAGTATCTTCTTTCTGCTCAGAGCAACACAAAGTATAGGAAATTCCACAACAGACACCTACTGAAGAGGATAGTAGAAAGCATTAATTATGAAATGAGAAGGATAATAACTAATTTTCTTCCATCATTAGCCTTTGCTTCTATGAATTGGGAATAAGTACAAAAAGGGTGGAAACAAGAACATAGGCTGTGTATTGACACTGAGAGTTCAGTGCGACAACTTCTGCACTATAAACGAACTAACTAGTTATTACCTGTACCTACAACTTTGATACTAGAAAAGGATGCCAAAGGAAATCTTTCCTACTAATCTTCCACCCTTGCAAATGACAAGATTAGCAGTCTGAGGTGAGCTTCAAAAATAAGGGCAAGCCCTGGCCCCTAGACCTGATTGCCAATATTGTGTGCTTACTCCTGGGATTCTATCTGCTGTGAACTAAGTGCTGACATTCAACAGGAAACCCAGGCACAGATCATAGGAGAGTTCTTTCCAGAAACTGCTCCAGTAGTAGTTTGGACAGTCCATATGCTCCTTGGAGTGCTTCATCTCAAACAGCCCAACACCCAAAAGTCTTCAGGCCAGTGCATGGCACCCATATCACACAGTGTGCCTGCAGCGCTGGTCTGTCAAACAGCATTTCAGCAGGCAGCAGCACAGCAGTCACCATTATTTCACTCCCTGTGAACTGAAAAGGTTTTTTTTTTTAATAAAAAAAGACTAACAGTCAGTTACTTTCCTGAGATACATTCCAAGAGAATGTGACCTGAATAAGTGTGGGAGGGGAAGCTTGGTATGCGAGAAGGATGTTTTTGTTTTCTCAAGAGTGAGATGTGAACAACTATTCATACAGCCATACAGCAAGTAAACAGGGACTAGGGCCTAGATCATCTGCTCTCTGATCCAAGGATCAGAGTTGTAGTAGTCGCACATCTAAAGATCATCAAAATGCGCTGGGGTAGATGCAGGGGTAATCTTGGCTAGGTATCCTAAATCTATCATATCACTGTAACATCGGGATTACCATGGCAGGTGGGATCACATGTTTATTGTCTGACATGTAAGTGAGGCAGATGTGTCCTGATTGTGCCAGATTTCTGCCTAAACGCAGTGCACGTGCCTGCATTCTGGTTCTGTGATACTTGGTGGTATGTATGTCCTAAGTACAGCACATTGCACCTGCTACTCCATCTGTGAGTCTTGTTGGGCTTGCTGCTTCTGTGTTGCACAGTTGATTTGCACGTATGCAGCAGCTATCTGTGAGAGGCCTTAGGCAGCCTGCTCACAGGGTCTGCACTGATGACATTTCTAAGGAAAGAAAGGAATAATTGTCAGGGGAGAGGTCACAATGTGTTTTTGAATCTAATCCAGTACCCAGAAAATCTACACCCATGTATTCACTGTGGGCAGAAGTAGACACTCCGTGAACTGAAATAGGGATTTAGTCTTGTTTGTGTTTGGATGTAGAGGACTGACACATAAGCAGTCCTAACTGCCTTCTTTTCACCCAGCTCCCACTTAGGCAAACCATTAGTTTTTCTATTAATTTCACTTTTAGCTCCTCACTTCTGTGAGCTATTTACTAAATTGGAAATCCTAGTTAAAAAAAAAAAAAAAAAAAAAAAATCTGAAATGAGGCCACTTAGCTATCAAACACTTGGGCCCATCACAAGTCTGAATTTTGTGCTACAGCGTGTTCCTTCAGACCTGAGTGTGCATTCTACGGCTCATGGGCAGTGGAGACAGAGCATGAGTTGTAGTGTACTCTGCCCTGACAATAGCTGACCCTGTCATGATGGTTGCAAGCTCCCACCAACCATGAGCAGAAAGCGACAGGCTGTGGCACAGATCCAGCAGTCCTCCTTGCTTCACCAGGAAGGCAGAGTCAGCCCCTGTGTTTTGCATCATTCTGCCTCCTGAAAGCATTAAAGAGATGATGGAATTTCAAAGCAGCTTTTCTCTCTCATTTCCATAAACAGACTCTCTCTTTTGTGTGCTCTGTACAAATTATGTGCATTTAAATATGAAATACACTCAGTGCATTAATGGAAATTCTTTAAAAGCCATGAAACAATTCATATCATATGCATGCATGTGCGGCAGCACATACAGACACCCAATCACACATGCATACTCTAAGAGCCCATTTTACTTTCCAAATAATTTTTTAAATGCAAAATCAAGCATAAATTCTAGTCTCCACTGTAATTATAATCAATGTCTTCTTCTAGGAAGATAAAAAGAGAAAAGTGGGAATCAGGAAAAGGGAAATGTTACAAGTCTTTTCATTAGGGTTTTATGTATTTAAAGAATTTACATTTTTAACCAGTGGCAAATTTCCTTCATACTACATAAGATCTAAGGATCCTTTGGGATAAACAGCACGAAAGCTGTCATTTTAGAACAATCATCTATTTTCTGTTTATTGACAGTTTGTTTTTTTTTTTTTTGCCACGGTGTTTTGCGCGTGGCTGGAAATATTTGTTCAAAATTATAATTGCCAAACAGCTTGTTCTGTTTGGAATTGATTTGTTAAGGAGAGCTGCTGCTGTTATGAAAATAGAGGGAACAGCGCCAGTTCTTTGGGCTGCAGGTTGCAACCTGGGAGATTGCTTGCATTCCCTAAAGCTAGGTATGAGGTTCCGTAACAGTGTGCCTACCAGCCACATGCAAAGGCAGAAAGGAAAGCCTGCCGTGATTTTCAGAATTTGAGGAGAGGAAGCCTGAGATCTGTGTGTGGAGAGCTGTGGACATCAGGTCTTCGGTGTCTGTAGTTCAGGTTTAAGGCTGCGGATGGCCAGTTGTTTTCCATGGGAACTAATTGATTCCCATGTGTAATTAGTGGATTGCCTCATTCTACTTCCCATTAAACAATACTTACATCATGGCTCCTGGAAAGCCAATCTGGACCAGATCTTTGAGGCATTTTGGTTTGGAATACTCTTTAAATTATAAAATTATAGAGGCGTGTGTTGGCAATTTTTATCCCTAGCCTTAGTCTTGGGTCAGAAGCATGGTAGCCACCGTGGAAGTAATGCAGCCGAACTTTTACCTTTGGCTCATCGTGCGGAAGCTCTAGCAAGAGTCATCTATGTCATCATTGTGACTCTGCTCAGATGCTATGTCTTAACTCTCAGGCCTTGTCTGTGCATATATTCAGGTACCTGCTGTCAGTTACAGGGACTTAGAAATCCTGGTTGATGAAAGAGATGCACATCACAGATTCTAACCTTCTGGAAAAAAAAAAAAAAAAGCCTCTTGACTTCTGAAATGTTCACATAAGTGGTAACTTATGTGAACAATCACAGAAGTATGGATGTCTTAACTTTGCTCAAACCCAAATTAAGACACAGTGCTAGGATCTACTTCACATCTTTCTGGTTATGCACAGATCTATAACTTCCCATTGATTCTTATTGTGTTGGCCATGGGGGCTGAGAGCACCAGGATTTTTGTCCATGTTTTGCATTCTAATATTAATAGCAGAAAAATATTTGTCTCTACAACTAGGACTTTTCTATTCAATCCAGCAGACAAAAAGAGGAATAAAGTCCCCTCCTCAGCTCAGTGATGGCTTTTCAATAGGGTATTAGTATCTTTGAGGTGGCAATGCATTAGGGCTGGGGCAGCATGAAACGTGAACTTGCCACTTCTTAGCCCAAAACCGATGTTCTTCTTTCTTAAAGACACAAATTATTTCTGTCCTTGCCTTCAGTTTAGATTTAAGGTAAATCCATTTGCATGTTAATACACCATTCCTGGGCCTTACACTTATTGTAAGACTGTTGTTACTGCATAGCAGTATTGATAAAAAACATTATCATTGAGTTTAGGTGTCCTTGGAGCAATCCCATTAACCCGAAATGCTTACCAATGTGTAGTTCTTCCTCCTCCAAATAAGTACATTGTTTGCTGTCCAATTAGTTCAACTTCTTGTTTGATTGATTTTGGATACTGTGAGTTGCAGTAATTCTTTCTTTAACAGTTTTATGTTTAACTAGTAAATGTAGAACACAACTATTACATGTAGTGGTTGTCGATACAGATTTTCCAAAAGTCACCAGCAGAGATTGCATGTAATTGTTCTTGTTCTGTGAACTCAGAAGTCACACCTAGCAATAGTTTCATTGCAAATAGTGACTTTTGTGTAGACTTAAGAGGATCAATAACATCTCTAGATGCTGTTTGTTTGAAATCTGTGGGTTTTTTGATGGACACATTGCTATGTGTTGCTCCCAAATGCCCTAAGAAAGCTGACAAAATAGATGTTTTGGAAAGCAGCAACTTTCCCACCACTAAAAGCATTCATTAAATTCTGAGGTAAGAAAACAGGGTTAATAATGTCTTTTACTATTACAAAGCATCCCTGGGAACCAAAATATCAATGCAAAAATCAGTAGCAGGGTGATCCTAGCAGGCTTAGCACTGTTGCTAGGCAACCCTTCACATTAGCTTTAAGACACTTGTACTGTGATATGATTGGGATAGAAATCAGAGTTGCAGGTTTGTAAAGAAAAATTAGTAATGAACATGTTTGGAGTTTTGTGGAAGAGGGGTAAGGAGACTGATTTACTATGTACCACAGTTAAATATGAGGCTTAAAAAGAAACATAACTATCTCTGTGTTCAGATAGTATTTTATAGAAGAGCTGGTGTGTAGCCCTTGGCATGTCCTCACCTAAATAGTACTGAAAACAAAACCACTTTGCTGCTTTCAAAAATAAATGTTTCAAAAGTTATTTCCACTATGTTGTTCTTACCAACAGACTGATACACAAATAGAAACTGTAGATGCTGTATACTTGTAGCTAGATGCGCTCTTCATGGACGAGACTGTTCCAAACAGTCATTGCTAGGTGACAGCGAAACGGCAATTTAGTTCTGGACTGTAGCAACTTTTACTAGTCTCATGAAGTGTATATGGCAGACAATGTAATGACTGCAGCCTGCCTTCCACTTTGACAAGATTAACATACTGTTTTCAACACTTAATGAAACTAAGGAAGGGTGAAGTTGGAGCTAAGTTAATTAACAGCCACTTTTCTTCATCTTTTTAATATTTCATGTTTGCTTTTGTCACATCTCATTTATGGTGCACTCTTAACTGAGTTTTAGAGATGGGGGTGTATTTTATTGCAGCTGTTAATCCTGTAAAAATGTCCTTACCAGCTAGTTAGAAAAACTCCTCAAACTGCTGTCTTGGAATAGTAATAAAATAGGTTTCCTGCTGCAATATATAGAAAAAATTGTATGTCAGTCTTTGGGTACACATGATGAAATCTTGGATCCTCAGACAAGCCAGAAGATTCAAGTCATAGGTGACAAGTAACAGCACATGCAAATACTGAAGATATTTTCCTCTTCATCCTTGAAACCCCAAGTCTTTAAATTCAACACTATTTGCTATACAGACACCCTTTTATTTGAAAACATAAAGGGTTTTGCAAATGAGATTGAAAATCATTGCTTCAGTGAATGGGCCCAAGCTACTTCTGCATTCTCTTCCTCTGCAGAGGCAGTACCTTCCACATTGGCTTCTTCTGTTGCTGGAACAAAGAACATATTGTTCTCTACCTGGCGATTCATGAATCGAAAATGAACATAGGAGGTTGTTATAATATCAGATGTTTCTTCTCAAATGAAACAGGACAATACATATCACCAACCTAAGAAACAAATTGGAAGCTATTTCTGACTTAAATTTGTACTTCTTAAGGAAATCATGATGAAAGGAGCACCTGTGTTTCTTTTTGCATTATGGATGGTGATTTGGAATTAGGGCTGGTGAGTCTTTGGAATTGCTTTGCCAAGAGGCTGTGATGTGGGTCCGTAGCCAGCTTGCTCCTAGGGGTCATTAATGAGATTGGCACCATGCCACTGGCTGCAATGATCTTTAACATGTGAACAGAGGATTGCTCCTAACTGAAGCAGATCTGTCCATTGAATGCTCAAGATCTACTGCTGTAGTGAACTTTCAGTTACTAGAAACATAGGTTAGAACTGAAGCTCCAAGTTTGTTACAAAAGCTTGCAGTCATCCCATCTTCTGTAACCTCAAGAAAGTCTTCATTGCATTTCCTTTAAAAACAGAATAAATTAGAATCCTTCCAAGGGCCATAAAGTTGTGGTTCAAACCATAGCAACCCATGAGTGTCAGACTGCTAATGGAGCAGATCTAGTTCTGTCGATGTCATGGACCTGATTTTTTCTCTTACACAGCTAGATTTCTGTGATTTTTGCTCTTTGTCACCTATAAAGAAAGAATCCATTTGTCCCTGGATTACTGCTAGCTTATTTATGCTGCATTTCCCAACACATCTCATTTCAAAATAGAGCATAGCTGTAAGGCTTCCTAAGGACAGCCATGAAATACTTCTGTACAAGATAGGAACATCGTTGGGTATCAAGATTTAGTATTCATTTCCTGACCTTCATCACTTTTCTTCCTGGCTTTATTTTCACAAAATAAAATTCCCTAGTAGCACATGGAAGCCCAGCTATGCTCTTGGCATTCCCTGCACACAGCACTGCTACTAACAGGGGAGTGACAGTGCTTTTGACAGCTTGGCTCTGTAGGATTTTTTTTCTGTGGACTACGTTTGTACACTCTAGTCTGTAAGCCATGAGAAGTATTTGCAACTTGAAATTCTCCTTGACTTCCCCATGTAACAGAAAAATTAGCAAAAGTCTCACTTCAGTGTTTTGAAATAAACACTGAGTATCCCATGCCATGCTTAAAAAAGTCAGGCAGACAAACAACAAACTGTCTGGCTCAGGCACGCTGTGGCATTGTATTTTGTATCTTTACACACAGCATAGCATACTATCATGACAGATAAGTGGTGTTGGCTCGAGCAATCCTTCAGGCCAATGTGATGTACTGTAAAATGCCATGGGAAATGCTAGTGACACTCTTGTTGAAGGAAAAGATTCAGTAACACTCTGGTTTTCAAACAGAACACCCTGCTCTGAATATCAGATTTTGAATGAGGTGGGATATGGGAAATTCTGTGTGTGAAATGAAAACAGGCTCCCACATACCCCTTATATCCTCACATATCTGAAGACAGCAGTATAGGAGAAACCTTAAGAAAAAAACACAAGCAGCATATACTAAAACCCTTGCTAGATGCATTACCAGCATTAAGATAACATGAGATAGCTGGAGCTGCTGAATTCAATGCTGCTTGGCTGCCCAGAGACCTTCTCCCATTTTTGCAGCACAGCCAAGTATAGTGTAATGGCATATCCAGAGATACACTCTCTTCTCCAGTTTTTATAAAGACTGGTTATGAAAAGATTTTGATGTGGAGATTCCATGGCTAGGAAATGAAATCTCATGAGCCATGCAGCTACATCACAGAATTTTATTTTTTTCCTGGTGCTTGAAACTACTCTGAAGCAGCAGCAGGATAGCATATTGCCTCTCACTGATTGACTTTAGTCAAGGTTTTATCATGATATGAAGAGAGGGAAAATCGAATAAATAGAATTTGTCTCAGACTATGACTAGGGGTGGATGAGTTTAATGGGATAGTTTGTTTTTAAGCTACCTTCATAGACTACATGGACAATTTTTTCTTCTTATTCTTACTAGTATTTCTAATTTGTTCCTATCAAATTGTGACATCTTTGTTTTGCACCTTCACCCATGTCCTATGCTAAAGTGCAGTATCACTGTACACTTTCATCTGGACTGTCATTTGGACTATGAAGTAGAGCCTCTGTGTCTCCTCTGTAAGCAACTGAGCCCTTAACCCCCGTCCTGCAAAAGAAGCCATACATACCAGTGCACCTTATCACTTCTGAGTTTCCCACACAGAAATACTTACGGTTAGGTGAGAATACAAAGATGGCAGGCCAATGGATGGCAAATGGGTATACTATGATTTGCCAGGCACACAGAATGCTTTTCCAGACGACTCCTTCTAGCAATGGGGTTGTTTCTGGAAGTAGAGTGAACAGGTCAAGTTGGAGATAATAAACTGAGGAATTAGAGTGACAAAAGTAGTAAGAGGAAAATGAATATATTAAAGGAGAAGCTGTTTTGTTTAAAATCAGATTGAAGATTTAATCAATGTTATCTATTATCTATAAAATATATGCAATGTATGGAATTTGCTAGGCCAGATCTTGAGGTCTAGTCTCTAACTTTTCTCAGGCAAACTGAGAGAGGGCCAGACTTCTGCATTAATTACTGAGCATAATATATGCAGCACCTAGCAAAAGAGAACTCTATCCACTTATCAGAGAGTAACTGAAAATGTTCCTGTATCTCCAAGTATCACCTGCAGATACTAAGAAGAAAAATAAATCAATGAATAATGAATCCTTTCCCTGCTTTGCTTCTGTTACTGTCCAGAGATGGCTTATATCAGTTCAGCTCTGCCCTGTTTAATTCTCCATGAAGTGCAAAACGGTGGTAACATTACCATCAACATTTGCCAGCCTCTATGCTTAGGTGACCAGAAGATCAAGCCAAACTTCACATTTCAACAAAATCTACAGTGCATTAGCATTCTGACTGCAAAATTTAAGAGAAAAGGTTAATACAAAACTCACAGTTGAGATAGCAAAGAATATTAGAGGTGACATGTTGGCCATGAGCTTTGCTTTGGGCTCTGGGGAAAAAAAAAAAAAAAAAAAAAAGGAACAAGGTTAGTTCTAACCTTGAAATTAGCCTTTTTCTATTTTTTTCTTCAGCCGAAAGAGGACCTAGAGGCCAGGATGTCAAGTCTAATTTTTTGTGTGTATTTCAAACATATAGTTTGATTCCATTTTTATGGTTTAGTCTTTGGAGTTATCCAGTGTAAAGTGGCTGCTGTGCTGATTAGTCTGTTTTACTGAGACTAGAGTAAAGATTAAATATTATTTCTGGGCTGCTTTAGAATTCTTGCTTTGTTTCAGCTGAACTTAATGCAGTTGTCTAGTATTCTCCATGTTTTTTCCTGTGGCCCTACTATTTTTTTTTCCCTGGCTATTTGTTCCTTGTCATTTGCAGTAATCTGATTTCATTTGTTCAGCTCTTGGCATAGTATCCTAATATAGTCAGCTGCTGCAATGAATATGTGGAATTTCTGCAATCTGACTAAATATCAATAGACTATTGAACTTTTATATTATGCGTACTTGTAATCAAGAGAACTGCTTGAGAATTTGCACATCTATGCATTTTGATGTGGAAAAAATAGTCTGTGTTCATGTAATTAAAGTCTACATCATAATACTTATGCACAAAAGGGCCAAATTAAGGTTTTGCAGGCAAATTTAATTCCAGCACTTCCTCTTTGTTTAGTGCTTGACTTTGCAACCTGAAAAAGATTTGTAAAGTCTTTTTTTTTTTTTTCTTTTTTTTTTTCCTAATAATATCCACAGTAAACTGAGATGCAGAATTGTTTGTGGTCACAGGTCCTAGCTGGTGAGGTAATAAGACACACAATTATTAAAGGTGGAGTAAGGGAGAGGAAGCAAAAGACTACTGAGCTTTCTCAGCATGAACTTTGTATCAGGATAGGAACTGTGAGAAGGCAGTATCAGGGGCCTGAGGGAGAGAACGAGGTAGCACCAGGAGGCATAAAGAGTCTAGGATTAGAACCAAGTTGGGATTGAGGAAGGATAAATCTGGACAGAGAGACAGGTAAGGGGAAAGAGAAGATAGTATCAGTGATACCCAAAAAGTTACCTAGGTGAATTATATTCTGCTTCAAGCTCTGATATTGCTCTGCTGTGTCACCTTCAATGCTTGCTCTTCATCTGGTTTTAATTGTGAGCCACTGAGGACAAGGACTGTTTCATGCTGTGCATTTGGTGCCTTGGGACCCCAATACAAAATCACGTCTATTAAACTAAGATGCAGCTATGTTGTACGCGCAAGACAGAAGAAGAAAAGCAGGTTGAGACAGATATGACTGAGCTGTGGAACCTGCTGGAATTAATCACAGAATCAAAGAATATCTCAAGTTGGAGAGGACCCATAAGGATTACCGAGTCCAACTCCCTCCGCCTCACAGGGCTGCCTAAATCATGATGAAATGGGTCTATTCCCAAATAATACGGTCAGAGGCACAATGTGTGAAGTTTTGAGACCAGGGTTGCTTTGTGATATCAGAAAGCTGCAGGCTAGCTTCAAATTATAGAATTTCATCATTTTTGTATCAATTAGATGCTAAAACAGGAATCAAATTGTTGGATAGAAATTAAATTGACTCCTTTGAGTTGAAATTGGATGACTGGAGTGAAATGAAGTAGCTGGAGAAATCATAAGCAATGTGGAAGATCAATATTAATCAAAGATAAGATGATGTCTGTGTCAAAAACTAACTTGGTCAACATGGGGTCAGAGAGGCTGAAAGCAGACCAAAGAGGCACTTTGTGAAAGTGTTTGCCATTATTGAATATGAATTATCAGAATTGTAGCTGCAGAAGGATAATTGCGCTGCCATTTCAAAAAGACATTTAAAGTTGTAGAAATTATAAATTATAAAAGATAAATTGTAGAAGGATCTTGACTTTTGGATGTATATCATTTGTTGCTAATATTGGTCTGGGACATACTTGAGCAATTCCTCACCAACAGGCTTATGGTGTTTGAACGCTTCTGCATCAGGTGCTTGCAACAGTAAAGGCAAGTCATGAATTGTTTGTGTTCTTATCTCTCCTGAAGAGTACTCGTTGATCAAAACACAGAGACTAGAGCTCTATTTCTTCCTCTGATTGCTCTTGGATGTGAAGCAGCAGCTTTTGATATTGGTAGTTTACAGCATTTTATGACATGTTGTGGCAGTTTTCTGGGGGTTTTTTGTTTGATTGGAGGGGTGTGTGTGCAATTCATCTGGAATGACCACAGTACGGTGGCATGCTCCACACCAAAGACTTCCTATTTTGCATAGTTCTTACTTTAAATTAACTGTGCAATAAGTAACTGTTAAATCAATGACAACTCTAACTCTTTATGCTACCTCCTCTTACATCCTGTTCTCTATTTTACCAGTATGTGAGATACCTGAATGTGTCACAGTTCTCTAGCCTAGAGAATAAACTTCCTAAACTTGTGTTATTGTTCCAAATCACACTTGTTAATCCTATCAGTCTGCTAAATTTAACCAGAAGAGGTGACCTGTCTCATTTTTGCATCTCTATATATATTCATGACATGTCTGAGTTTTCTCTACATTTTACACCTAAATAACAGCCAATTCTTTCTTTTCAAGTGCTCAGAAAGTTGTCCAGTGTTACAGCCTTATGCCTCCCTGATTGCTATAATCTCCTATTTCCTTAATAAACCTCTGCCAATGTCTGGAAAAGAAGAAGACAGCAGAGTTTTAAAAGTGTGTCCAGTAAAATTACAATCCATATTGACTGCCCAAACCACAATGCTAACTTTGTTTATGCTCACCCACAGAATCTCTGCCCTCATGTTCTCTTTTGACATCAGTCAAAATTTCCATACAGGCCTAGATCTTTTGCCCATCAAAATGGAAGAGTGATTAAATAAATGGCTTTGTGCCACTTCTACACTCCTGCTTCATGGCCGCTTGTGGTCTTGCACGACTTGTAGCAGGAAAGAGACACACTGTAGTTCATATTGTGCCAACCACAGCTATCAGCAGCTGTTGTGGTAGCCAAGAACTGTAAAATCATACCAAATCCCTGGTCCTACTCCTAGTAAGGAAGAGTCCAGTTGAAAGATGAGAGGCACAGAATTGGTTATAGCATTCGTTTCCACCTACGGGAACTTACAGTCCAGGGATGTTTTCTTGCCAAAGGCCAGATGTGCATGGCTGACTTTTTGATATCACCGGTAGAAAACATGCCTTTGTCAACAAGAATTAAGAGTCTTGATACTCCAGATGGCTCAGCTTCTTACTGTGCCTCACTTCCCACTGAAATAACTCATTGTTCTCTCTATTTCAGCACAGACGCTAACCTCACCAAATCAGGCATCTCTTTCTTTTCTTCTTGTCTTGCCCCGCTGTGAGTGGGAAGAAGAAATGAATGGAGAAGCTGGTTCAGGCATGCAGATTTGGTGGAGAGTACAGGGCATAAGAAGGACAAGGCAAGGAGGGAAGAAATGCTACTGACACATACAGCCTTGTGACTCACAGATTGTGTGTCCCTTGTTGCCATGCTCCTCCTATTCATGAAGACCCAAGTGAAAAGGCACCAGCTAATAAACATGGACAATACTCAGACTCCTAGCTGGGCAGAATATGCAGGGATCCAACAGATCACCGGCCTGTGGTACTCCAGCTCCACAGGCATTTAACAGTTGTGGTTTTTTAGGGGGGTTCATTTTGGTTTGTTGTTGGTTTTGGTTTTGGGGGGTTTTGGTTTTTTGGGGGGCAAGGGTGTGACACAGAGCAGATATGTTCAAAAACAGGGTAATTTATCAGAAATAAATCCTTACCAGCTACAGGATCATTTCACTTGATTAGCATGAGCATCTATTAGTGGTTACTTGCATCATTTCTTCTACTGTTTCCTGCCTTTCAATGTGCTAGCCTCTATTTAAAATACTTGAGTCCAGGAAGGTGTGATCAGCTTCTCTCTAGTATCTGACACACTCACTCTCTTCCCCTTATTTCATGCTCCAGTTTGTTTTCTAATTCAGTTCTGCCATGAGGAGCCACTTCCTCCTTGTGATAGAGAAGCTGTAATGATAATTGTCTTTGCAAAGCAATTCAAGGTAACTAATCAGAATAATGATAGTAGCAGCTGCAACTTCTAATGAAGTTAGAAACTGTCAACCTCACCATAATCATTGTCTTAAAGAGAAAACTTCAATAAATTATCATAATCTGTGCACAATAGGCCTTATATTCTCTGCCACTTTGAGGGAGATGCATAGGAGTTCACTCATTTGCTGGTTGTCGTATCAAAGGACTTACATTTAATAGTTGCAGAATTGTGCCTGCTGTCTGAAGCCTTTGCAGTAAAATACCATCCTTAAAGCAGTAGACCATGTGTTCTACCAAATGTACTGTGCTAGATAGTTTCAGCAGCTCTCACCCTTAGAGGCTCACAGAAAAGCGTGCAATACTTTCAGCTTAATTACCTCAAACACCATGAGGACCAAAACTCATTTAGGGCACACATGAAAAGCTGACAAAGGATCAGTGTCTTAACTGGAATAACTGGTAGGTAAGGTAGGAATGAAAACAGGCAGACTGAAAAAAAAAAAAATTACCAAATTTGGAAACTTTTATGTCTTTGTATTCTGGCTTTAAAAGTGGGATGATGTTGGTAGCATCACCAGAGTATTGTCCTCAAACTTGTTGAGAGCTTAGATCTTGGACCTTGTGTTAACTTTCTTATACTTTAAGAGCTGTCCCCATGCCCCATACCAGCCAGCTTTCCTGTCCCTCATGAAAGCCACACAGGGCATTTGAAATGTGACCTACTTGCAGTTCAGAAATGTGAATGGAGATATCTCCCAAACACCGGAGCAGGCTAAGGGACAGCAGACGGAATACCAATCACTGCAGTCCCAAAATACACTAGTTCACCATCAAAAATGCACTGAAAGTTTTCCCATGATCAACAGACCTGCAGAATAGTTGCTCTTGTGGGTGGCATTTAATTATTTTCTTGATACTTTTTTTTCTGCTCTTTGTTGTCATCCCTGAGAGCCCTAGTTGTATGGGGCCTGTTTCCATGGGTGTCAGGAACATAGAAATTCTCTATTTGTGTGTATTGCAAGATGTCTCCAACTTACAGCCCAGATTGCCATAATAAATGCTTCATGCCTGGGTTATGCATTGGGCGCTGCCCTTCTGAATGATGCAGCATAGGATGCTCTTCTAAAAGCACACAAATAGAGACATTTGCCTGCTTATTGGAGGCTCAAGCGCGTATTTCTTCTGCATTGCCTTGTGATGATGAATTTTCTTTGAAATCTTAAATGAGGCCATTTCCAGTGTAAACAATCTGTCTTTAGCTGGAGGTACATACAAAAATGCTCTGAGGAAGTTCCTACTGCTCTTGCAATATCATGCTGAGAATATTTTGTGCTGTTCCCAGCAGATCTTACTATTATTTCTGTAAATATTTGCTCTAAGGAATAGCAAACAAAATCTTGGAAGACTGTAAAAGCGTTATTCAAAATCATGGTTAATATTCAAAGAATGTCCTCTTGAGTCACTGTCTACTCTCCCTCTGGCTTCTTTTTTTCTTTCTGGACAAATTATGTGTGAATCTAATTTCAGTTTCTGTATCAAAAAATACATAACAGGTATACAAATGCCCAGACAAGCATATCTCTATTATTTGTACAGCAGCTATATCTAAGGATTAAATGCTCTGTTAGCTGCCATACATGAAAAGAAGAAAGTACTATTCCCTGAGAATGTACAATATAATGATTAAATGTAAAATAATGACTAAACAGCAATCAAGAAACAAAGTGGTCTCCATTTTCAAGCTGAAGAATGAGAAGTAGCTTGCACATGGTTGCACTAATAACCTGGCAGACCTCTGAAACAGAATTGAGTCTTCAGTTAAGTCTTGTAATGATTATATGTGTTTGTGGTAGAACACTCCTTTCTGTAGCAGGCACATTATGTAAGAGGAAAAAAAATCTAATACATACTGTTCAGCCACTCTGTGACATTTTGCGTAAGAGATCACAAAAATCTATATGCTTATAAAAGGTTCTTTGAATTATATTTAGCTTTAACTTAATTTTTTAAAGTATCTTGAATAGACTTACAAGCATGAAACTGTTTTCAAAATTAAAATAAATTCAATAATTGCTATTCTATAATTTAAATTAAATTCAGACATAGGAAAAAAATAGATCATCTCAGATGGGGTGATCCAGCCAGAAGACCATCAGTATTTGAACTTCAAATTCCTGAACGAGACACTGCCCAACATGCATGTCTCAGAAATTAGATTCTAATATTTTAAAAAATATATTTGACTTGTTTGGGGTGGAACTTTTAAAGATCATGCTTTCAAACTTTTAAAATTGCAATTATCATGGTTAGAAAGTCATTTAAAGTCTTTAATGAAAGCTGAGATTCCCATATAATCACTTAGCTCCAGTAGATGGCCTTTAAAGATTATACTGTAAATGCAAAACTCATGGTATACGATGAAGCCTGGTAAGGCTTGGGAATTAATCAAAGAGATCACAGATAAACTGATTGCTATTGCTTAATGTTATCATTGTTTATCTCTTTGTTGGGAAGAAACTCACCCCAATGGGAGTGCAGAAGAAACTTTGCAGTTATCTGGGGGACTATTTCTGCTTACATGAAAGCTAATGAAATGCTCTGCCTCCTACTTACTTTCTCTTCAAAACTGGCTGAACTCCATCTACATTCTCTGAAATATGTCCTTTTCCCCTAATTTTCTCCTAGGTCTCTCTCCTAATTCTTTCTGGCCATTCTGCAACTGTTCCCACCTAGGCAGCTGTGAAGCCCTGTTGGGGAACAGTGGGGAAAAGGATTTGGTAGCCTAAATGGACCATTTTACCACTAACATCTGTGATTCTCATTTTGTCGTCTTCTCTCTCCAATTCTTATAGCAGCCCCCTAATTACACCACCACTGTTCGGATGAAGGTTTTTTAAGTATTCTGACATCTTCCCAAGTCTAGTGAATAGATTTCATAATTAGACAATGGGATTTTTCTATTCCTGCCCACCCGCACCCCCTTCACTGACTGTTGCTTGTGATTCTATTATTATCTGGCATATTCCAACAATGCTCATGCTTTTAAAGGATTTTGAAGAGTGCAGCAAAATATCAGAGAAATAATTCAAATGTTCCAAAGAGCCATGGGGGG
>JMFS01084864.1:0-13349 GCA_000699545.1 Podiceps cristatus
GGTTTGGGTTTTTTGTTTTTTGGTTTTTTTTTAGCGTGAGACAGTGTAGATAACTGTAATTGTCTATCTTATTGTATGGTAATGACTTTATTCTCAAATTAGTCCAATCTGGTACATGTTACATGTTCCCATTTTCCTTGGAGGATCTGAGGATCAGTGAGGATAAGAGTAAGATATTTATGAAGGGTTTAAATTTCAAAAAAATAACATATAATAGCTAATGAGTTTTCAAAAAATGTCTACAGTAGAGCAGTATCATGAATCAAATTCATCAAGTTAACAGTACCTGTGCCTTACACTACCCTTCTTCTTTACATGGAACCATTATCAAATACTGAGAGCTGCATAAACTGAGACATGCTGACAATTCACTCCTCCTATCTGGAGCATATCGTGACAGCAGCAATGCCATAAAGAGCACGCACATTAGCATAAATACGTGTCTTGACCCTGCTCCAACCTCTGCTATAACAGCACAACAGAGAATGAGAAAAGGAAGAAAAAGCTATCAACTAAGGCAAAACTATGAACATAAGTAGAGATTTCAAAAGCAATAAAAATATTTAACAAGGCTTTAAATAATCTGTTTAATATCTACTTGCAGAGGTTTTATACTTGTCTTTATTCTGAGTCTAGGGATTAAATAAACTCACAATTCTAATGACAAATTCTTCTCTCTAATCTGAATTTTTAAACCTTGTAAACTAGAAATCCAACACGTTTCAGATTCAGGTACAGGGCTTGATTTTCCTTAAGACTTTTTTTGGCAATAAAACTTTGGTAAAGTTTTACTTCATTCAGTTTTTGTTTGAACATTTCCTGAAACTGCCGTAACTGCAGTACTTCATTGCAAAGGCAAAATTTCTGGGGAGAGCACTCAGATTAAGACTGAAGGACATGTAGGTTAAAATAAGCAATAGGGAAAGAATGGCAAAGTGAGTCAATAAACTCATTACTGCTTTGCTGTTCCACTGCTGAACAGAAGCTGTACTAAATTACATTTAACTTCAGTTCTTATGAATAAATGCAATCATTTTAGTTTCCAAGGTAATCAAAGTAAGACTAATGTATTTGAATTCTCTTTTGAAGATGGAAACAACTGTCCCAGAGCTTGTCTAATATTTTGATTGAAAGACTGGTATTTCATATAGGTATATAAAAAGTGAAAACAATTAACATAAATGTATATCAGAAAAGATCTGAGAAAAACAGAATCACTGAATACCTGGCCCAGACATAATTTTTCACATGTATTCCACGAAATAAGTTACCATATTTAGATTGATTCTTTTAAATGATAGCAGCAGTGGTTATATTCAAACCAAAGCCTCAAAAATGATCTTAAGGACTTTGCAGAAAGTAATGCAACAACAATGAAGGAACAGCTGCTGGGTTTCTTTGGAAAAGCTTTGGCCTATTCAGAGAGAAACAGTATAACTTGAGCATTGTCATTAACTTCAGAGAGGTCCTTTGATGACATCTGAGAGGAACTAGAATCTTTGAAGTTGAATGGTAGAAAAGATGTGTATGAATTGTTCTCCGAGTATGCTGTCATTGCGCCACTATTGCCAGCATTTATTATAAGAGGTGACCTTAGAAGGAAAGTAGCCTGTCTTGCTGCCAGAGCAACCTTTATAGCAACGTATGGAAATGTAATAGATTCTACAAATCCACAAAAGCTGATTAGTCAGGATCTTGAAAGAGTTTATTTTGAACATATCATTTCATCTGATCGCTCAGATCTGCTAATGGCAAAAACCTGAGTGCATGGTGATTGGTTAAAACCCCACAAACTCAAAGACATTATAGATCCAATTAGTAAGCTAAAACCAACTTTCCTTCCCTGAAGATCAAAATTACAAAACCTAGGTTTTTTTATTAAGATGAACGATATTAATAATTATGGTGTGTAAAGCAAATAAAGAAAAGTCTCAAAACAAACAAATAAAAAAATCCACTTAACCTCTCCAAACAAAATTAAAAGTCTTCAAGCAAAACATTGTAAGAAATACTTGGTCAAACTAAACAAACAAACAAACAAACACACACACACAAAAAAAAAAAAAAAAAACAAAAAAAAAAAAAAAAAAAGAAAAACAGTGTCTCAAATATAATTTTAAAGGACTCTGAGAAGACAGTTGCTATGTGACAAGCAGAGTCTTTGTTTATGTTTTTGTTACCTCCTATATGATTTAGGGCAAATATGTGCTGTAGTTTCTCCAGTAACAAGACTGAGATAATGACAGTTGCCTCCTATACACAATGTTTTGGTCCCTGTGGGCCATTGCATGCATTAAAATACACAAATAAATGCAACCTAAAAGGTGACACTTCCATATAACTCTTGGAAGCATATTCAAACAAAGCAATTGTATAACAAGCATATGGAATTTAAAAGAGATACATATACATTGCAGTTGTACTGGCATTGTATGGTCTACAAATAGAAATTCTCATTAAGTTGTTTCTTCAAGGCATTATTAGACAAGAAAAGTTGAACTAAAAGCAATGGTAGAAATAGACAATGACCTGAGCTCCCCTCAGAAACAGTAGAAAATAAATTATGGTGTTGCATGAATAATGCTTTCCCAACCAACAAGGAAACATACTAAGGGCTTAAAAGAGACAAAATTATAACAGACAAAAAAGAGGAAAAAAGGGAGATTCAGGAAAAAAATTATTTATATTTAGATGATTTTACCAACCCACTGACATGCCTTGGCCACAGCACCGATGACTCGTGAGATGACTGCTCATTCCTTGCCTTACATTGTCCCTCAGCATGAGTTTCTCAGAGTGAAAATGTGGATCTGGGACAGGTTCAGGTCTTGGCTAGGGGAAGGACGTGATCAGAGTCACGATCACATATCCAAACCAAAACAATTGAAGCTGAGGCATTGGATAAGCAAGGTCTCACTGATGGTTTTGTTATATTTAACTGCCCTTTTCCTCATCTCAGCTCCACTCTCTGCTTTATATTTCAGCTGTGTTTGTTGCTTCTTAGTAGCTTGTAAGTAACTGCGATTTCCCTTGAGAAGTTAATGGCAGACATGATCTCAAAAGAATTGTCCAACAGAGATAATAGTTTCAAAGCTGTTCAAAGGAAAACATATCCCAACTACTGTCCTTTTGAAAAGCCAAAACACCCTCTCCATTTCAGAAGCTCTTTGCTGTTCTTCTCTGTGCAGGTTTCAGTTCTAAGCCTTTACTCTTTTTAAGGAGGCAGGTAGACAGGTTAATCTACAACTCCTTTCCATTGGGTTTTCACTTATTTCTTGTGCCAAATTATTGCAGTTTAGGAATTCTTGTAAATCATCTTAACTTTATATATAACTGTGGCTAGTTTTCTTTAGACAGTAGATATACTGTGTGAAGCCTGAACATACTGTTCATTAGTTATTGAGAAGGTTGGGTAAGTCTGAATAGAAATCTCATTACTAGGATCTGTGCATCTCCCACATAGAGTTTTTCAAATCTCCTCTAGAAAAAAACCCTATGCTTTTTGTAAAAGGCAGAGTTATTTCACACACCTTGCTTTAATGGATCTAAATTAGTGGAAATTAATTTGAAAGTCAAAGTTCTCTGAGAGAAACTTAACTTAGTACTCTCCACAGTTGGTATATGTAATCTAAAACTGCTCTGTTAGATTTCATAAGTGTTCCTCTCAGAATTTGGGCTGGGTTTGGCTCTTAAAATACTTGAAGTTACTCACAGAAGGAAATACCAGAATTTAGTCACAGAAGGACTTGAAAATATGATTGAATGGAGTAGGTCAGTGACATTTTTTAACTAGAATTATTACATGCCATTTCAAGTTGGTCCACTAGGATCTTACATGTCCAGAAACGTAAATAGTATTTACAGATTTTTATTAAAAGCTGTTATTGACAGCACAACCTTCATCCTAAAATGAGATGTTTCTGATGACTTGGTGTCTAGATGTATCTATTATATTATGCCACAAAAGCTTTTTGTATTCACAGTGAAAATGATAACTTAATGAAACTGGTTCTTGATTCCTTGCTAGCTCAAACTTTGAAGTACTAGTGGGTATAAGTAATTTTGTCCTTGCTCGATTTTAAATTTAGCTTTTACTTTTCAGCCCAAGGTTTTACTTTTTGCCTGAGGTTAAATTGAATAAGCACTGGTGACAATTCAGTTCTCCCTATGGATGTTTTGCCTCCACAGCAGCTGTAATATTAGAAGGTTTGATGTCTGCAGCAGAGAGCAAATAACTTCACCCCAAAGTAGGAGAAGGTGTATCAGTAGATAAGGAATGGATCAATGTACCATAATGCTTCAGTACTGATAGTAACAGTACATAGGCTCATTTCAAGCTCCAAGTCTAATATTTTTCCTGTGGCCCCTCCCTTTTCCTTTGTTTGAGATGCACTTGCACAGCAAAGACACTTTGCAGGTTTTCTGCATGGTTAAAGGACAGCAGAGGTTGCTGGGCACTGCACCCTAAAATGCCAACCAAAGACTCCTTTAGGAGCTCAGCATGGGGGGGGGGAAAAAAAAGGTGTGTGGCTACTGGCCCTCAGCTTGCCTTTTACACCCACAGGGCTGATTGCTGTAGAAGAAAAGCAATTGTATAATTGATATTTCCCTAAATGGAGGGGAAAGAGCATGGGCATCCATCCCTATTCCAGTAATGGTAGCAGTGGGAGAAGTGTTAGCTGTGGACAGAGTACCTTGTAAGCATTAAGACTCAGGTTTCATGTATGTTTTTGTTTCATCAGTAAATACATCATTTCAACAATATACATCTAACTTTGAGACTTTGAGCTCTGTTGGAGCATAGAAAGTGCACAGATCTAAAGAAAAGGGATTGCTTGAAAAAGATACTTGCTTCAGAGCCAGTATCATGCTTCCTACAGCATGATAGACTCAAGGTAGGAAAGGATGAAAAATTAAAAACAAAACAAAACAAAACACACACTTTCTTTAGAATTTTAACAGTAACACTTTTTCATTTGTCCATCCTAGTAGAAATAAAAATCCAATTCTAATTTTTGGTTTTGGTTTTGTTTTGCTTTTTACCTTTATGTTGCTTTTCTTTTCATGTCCCTGGAGGGGAAAAAAAAAAAAAAAAAAAAACAAAAAAAAAACAAACCAACCAACCAAAAAAAACAACCAACCAACCAACCAAAACCAAAAACCCTTTCATTAAGTGCATTTGTCATTTATTTTTACTATTTGGAAAAAAAATGATGAAATATCTTGACTACTTAAGAAATAGATACTGAGAACTGGCTTCTCAGTTAAATGGGAAAAATAGCATTTGAAATCAGTGAACTGCACAAGTTTACACTAATTGAGATTCTTACCATGTATGATTAAGTTCCTGCCAGGTAGTTAAGCATCTGAGAAATGTAATGTGAGAAAAGGGGCTGTGACAATAGCAGAGGGCTTGAAAGCTTTTTTCTTGATCATACAAGTACTGATGTGGCAAGAAAAAAACTAAGATAATACCAGTTTTTCTAGTGTACCTGCATCCTGTGTCACAATAATTTCCTCATGTAGTGAATGTGGGTAAACCTCAAGTTGTGACTTGTGAAATAAACAGGAGTGAGATAAGACAAATACAAGAATTGGGTACAAGCTCTCTTTTCTCAAACAATAATACAAAACCACAGTTACCTTTCTGAAGTCATGTTAGGATTATGACATTTGTAATACTTAAATTTTACAGATTTCTGAAAATTAGGTAAATTATTAATTATTTTTTCGTCCAGCTGCAACCAGGATACTTTCCAGAAAACTGGAAGATCAGATTTATGAAGTTTTTCCATTCAGAAACAATGACCAAATGACAAAACTGAAGAAGTTTTAGATTTATATTTTTCCCATTTTGAACAAGCCATGTGCACCTGAGCTGTTCATTTCCTTTCAATATCTGTCTATAATTCCTTCCGAAGTTTAACATGAAAAGTGAGTTTAGGAGAGGTTAAGAAGGGAGTTTTGAGGATATCTGTAGCTGTAGATCAATAAAAAAATCACAGAACAGATGCAAAGTTCAGTGTTCCTTCTTTCCTCCTGCCCTTGGTCATACTTTCATTGGGTATTGCCTGCTTTGCTGAGTTAAGCCTAACTTTTATCTGATGTTAGAACCACAGCAATAGAAAACAAAATACTTAACTCACATTGCGGTAGCAGGGTTGGGACCCTGAGCCCTTCACAGCTGGGCTGAGAAACAGAGCAAGGGCATAGTGTTTCCCTGTTCCCACTTATTTCTGCATGTGTTTAGAGACATAACATATAAAAGAAATTACCACTACTTTACATTAGATTTATTCAGAATATATTACCCTTCTTCAGACCCTTTTTTAGCACCTAAGCAGCCCAGGAAAATTCCTCCTGTGACAGATTTGAGATACTTTATCTGGTGTCTTAAGGGATCATCAGTAGAGTTGCAAAAACAAATAATGATGTCAAGTATATTTTCTTTGCAGACTACTACTTATGTGCTAAAATGTGTATATGCAGGAAGCTTTTACGTAGTAAACTATTACAAGCTATTGTAGGCATAAGGTATCACAAGCTTGGCTTGCCTGATGAGCAAACCACACACAGTCAACAAGCTCCTAAATCCTGCTATAGACTAACAAAGCTGCTTGGAATTATTTTGGAATGTAATGAACTATGATCAATTATTCATTACTGGACATCTTGGTCTATTATTCAGTGCAGTGTAAGTGCAATTGTCTTATTGTAATTATATGTGTAACGGTTCACAGAGATAAACAGATTAATGAGTCTCTCAAAGACAATTACATTTTATTGTACACTAGCAAAAATGAAGTAAGCTCATTAGAGATAACCTCAGACTGACACGAGAGAGCAAGAGGGGAAGGAGATGATACTCTGATGCCCAAGGCCCCTCTTTGGCTGGCTTTCAGCACTTAACAGATTCACAATTTTAGCCTTGCAAAAGACTACCTTTCTCTTTTTACCCAAAAATCAATTATGTGTTACTGGTAACAAGCAGGATGGCTTGTTTTTTCCTGTCTGGGCTGGTGACTGGTTACTTTCTAAATACATTTCCTTCACCATCTACTAGTCATCAGTGCTGGGAATCTAATTTATATTTTGCATGACAGTAAAGTGATCTGATTAGTTAAAAATACTTTTCTGTCTTGCACAAAACCCTTCCCAAAACAGCCTTACCTAATAAGCAAATTTATTACCTATTTGGAATTGCTGTTGGGGGCTCATGAGTCTGAATCTTCTTGCATACTTTACTATCTCAACTCTTACTCTAGCTATATATGATAACATTGTGGAACAAATGTATACATAAAGCTATGAACCTGAGAAAAATCCATAAACTCTGGTGATAACAAGATAAGCCCAATACTATTACTGCATTGGTAACACATCTTTAGGACAGGGAGATGTAGTTATTTATTCGAAACAAATGCTTGTGTCTAAAATAGCCCCATCATGAGATTTCTCTCCAGTGAATTGTACCCATTCTCTTGAGCTGAAAAAATACACAGCTAACTCAATAAAATCTTCTGCGGAGCTCAGCTGAACATAACCCACTCTAATGCAATTATCCATGTTTCATTTAGAAGAGTGATCCTCCTGATGGCTCAGAGTATTTCTTTTTTAATAAGTGAAAGCATTTACATTTCATTAACATGCAAAGAGTTTCCTCAGAGTATTTTGTGATAATGAAAAAAAAAAAAAAAAACAACACAAAAACCCCAACAACCAGCCCAAAGAATCCAAACTAAATCCTTTCTTTGTGCTATCTCAGCTAAAGTAATAATAAACTGTTACACTGGAAGCATTTTTTTTTTTTTTTTTTAACTTAGATATATTCAATCTGTTCTTTGCTTACGTATATACAAAATGAGAAAAATGTTGTTAATTTAAGTTAAAGATTATAAAAATTTTTACTGATAAACTGGTAGAGACTTTTATTAGGCATCAGTAAATTAATATACATGATGCTACCAGATGATACAGAATTCAGTTATGTATTCAATATTACAGTATGAGAAAGATTCACTGTTGGCAATGACTCCCTTTGTGGGAATCCCTAAGTGCCTGTGTAGGCAATCTGCTTTGATTTCTGTGCAGTGTTGACATCATGGATATGCAGTAGATACCTTCAACTTCTTGCCCAGCAAACACACAAATACTTTTTATCTCTGGAAACATAAAAGGAATACAAGTTTAAAGAGATATGTTAAAAATTTTCTAAGTTGTATTTATTTTAAAGCTGTGCAAGTAGCCAGAGTTGCATGCAGGTTCTAGTAATAACAATATTCAGGCTTCTTCTTCCAAGTGGCCAAAGAGTTCCTATGTGTAGAGTGGGTGCTTGGATATTCAAGTCTTCTAACAACATCTTCAGGGTTCCCAGCTCCAAATAAACTGAAAAGTATCCTTAGAAGTGTCAGCATGATGCAGAATGAGGTGCTGCTGGTGGTACGAGCAGCTGAGAAATACTGGCACATGGATGCATGGTACCCAGGACCTGCAGAGCACCATGGTGGAGCTAGTTTCAAGGATGCTGGGGATGGTGTAAATATAGTCTGCTTCATAATTATCATGCTGCAGTGAAGTACTGATTACAGGTCTTATTCTGTTGCGGGTGCATCTTTTAGAAAGAACAGGGAGGAGAAGTGTAGATATTTTTCTCCAACCAAAGTATCAGAAATAGAGCTTTCTCATGTGCCTTGGTGTGTTTTGGGGGACAGGAAGAATTTGCTGTGGATTTTATGGAAAATTAAGTAAGGGACATGAGACATAATAGATACCTTTCTCGTTTCTTCTGGAGTTTTATTGAGGTAAGAGTCACTTTACATTCTTCAATCAGTTTCTCTTGTTCTTCCTAACACAGCTTGTTTGTGTATGACTTGTAACTGTGATTTTTACACTTCACAAAATGCTTGCCTCTGGGAGGAAAATATTTTTTTTTTAATTGAATGTCTGAATGCTTTGATTCAAAGGGGTTCTGCCTTCTAACACTGATTAACAGAGCAATGAGGAAACCAGGATGGGGATCATAGGGATTAACAGTGACATTTACCTTCATAGTTATCTGACATGTACTGTCCTTCATGCTGCTTCTGTTCTTGCTATCCTTCAGCTTTCATTATTGAAAGTGGCATTTGGACTTGGATTTGGAGATAATGTTCCAGAAGGGCATTAAAAAAAAAAAAAAAAATGGTTACTGAACAACAGCACTTGTTAGCCATTTTTCCTTGATCGTGATGAGACTTGAAAGGAAGACACTGTGAAACAGAGCAAACTAATTTTACTCCTAAGCTCCTATCTATCTGACAAAGCATTATGCTTTTAGTGTTCTTCAAGACTTTTTGCATCCACCCCAGAATCCTTAGGGAATGGTATCTCCATGGTTCCTTCCCCAGGAAAGGAAGTTTTCTGTCAAACTTTTCTCTGGTTCACTCCTGGGTTTGGAGATTTTCTTGTGTGGGGGGGTGGTGGTGTTCAGTTATTTTCCTTTACATGAATATGTCGTATTAATATAGCCAATGCCCATCTAAAGCAAAACATTTTCTTTGTTTGCCTAATGTGATCCTTTTGTGACCATTACTAGCTAGAGCAAACTAGGCTACCTAAAGAAGTTATTCTAGTTTTCTGCATTGAGCAATTGACACTTGAGAGAAGCAGTGAAGACAGTGAAAGACCACAAATTCTTAACAATTGCATCTTTTTTTCTTCAACAGCCTGTAGTTTAAAGTCTGATTTGCACAGATTCAAGATTTAAAAGATGTATTTACATAAACTATATAAACTGACAGAAGTTACATATCAGACAAGAAAGAAAGAGAAAAGCAAGACAGATCTAAAGCTCTGAAAGGCCTGTTTGCTGCAGAAAACTTTGATATGAAGTCTTGCTTACTGATCAGCACAAGGGAGAAACAACATAGAAAACACAAAGTGTCTGACAGCTGATTAAAATTTTTAATTTACTCTTTACTTTGCAAGAAGCTACATATGAACAACGACAAAAATACTATGCAGCGGGAAAAGCTGCTGTCTGTGACTCCAGCTCAGTGGAACACCAAATCTTGTGGCTGTCATTCATGAATTTTTAGGCCTGACAGATTCCAGAGTGACTCTGCTGCAGTGTCAATGAGAACAAATCCTGGATGATTAAGTAGAGTTAAATGTGGACCATGTATGGCTTACCAGAAATACAGATAGTTCCCTGAACTTCATTATTTATAAATATTGTAAATTTTTATGTATGACTTTCAAGAAAAAAAAGTTCTATGTACAAATACATCGTACACCTTAGTTTAATTAATACAGTCCTTCAAAGCAAGACATGTGATACTTAATCTGTTTACTAAATGTACCCCCAAAACTACCCTTAAAGTAAAGGTGGAATGAAAATCAACAAAAAAATGTGCCACTTCAACAAACTCCATGTCAGGGATGACAATTTGTTCTCCCTTTGTACTGGGGAGTCAATAGAAGCTACTTGATTTTAAGGACACAGTGACACTTCGGAGTATGAGGTTTTATTATATTCTTGACTACATCTTTATTGCTATTCAAGCTTTATCTTCTATATTGCACTTGAAAAATGAAAAGCTACTATGTAGATTTAATATTTGCACTCATCTGACACTTCTAAAAGTGTCAGTGTCGGCTTCTTGCAGTCAAAGTTTTAACCTGCATAATAAACTAACCTCAAATTAATTGCAATTTAATAACCTAGTGTATTGTTACTGAGTTGTAGTCTTGAAAGTTATGGTGAGGTCTTAAACCTTTTATTGTTTTGAGGAGGTGAAAGCCATCTTACACATCCATAGTTGTCACATAAACTAAAGACAAACCTGAAACATGCTGGTTAGATTTAATGCATGTACAGACTTTAGAAACTTTAACTTGCAAATAGGAAATTCCTCTTTTGAAAATGTGGCTGCTGTGTGGAAGTTTTGCCAAACTAGCCACTGCAATATTCATAATCACTGCTTACTTTGACATTCAGTCTGTGGTTGTGCCATCTGAGTTACATTGCAGGGCTGTACCATATATTCTGCAAAGAAAGGGCCTTGCATATTGTTACACTTCATCACAGTCTAGTCCAAGTTCAACTACATTTGCAATCCTGTAATAATTTGAAGATAATCCATGTGCTACACTATTGTGACTTCTCTTGTAGTTTCCTTAAAAGACCAAAGAAAAAGATACATTTCTGCTGCATATTGCCCAAAATAAGGGGTAACACTGCCATTTCTGACAGATTTTTCAAGTTGCTTTATCTTTAGAAAAAAAAAAAAAAAAAACAACTGTGTACACCTGTCTGAATTTTATTTTATGCAAAATCCAAAGACATTTCACTGGATATAATCATTGAACTACAGTGTTTAGATAATTATGTTCACCTGATTTGGAAAAGTTCAAGATAGGTCTTTGTAAGACCTGATCTAAGTACTGATACATGTATGAGCAAACTATTTCTTACACCTGGTAAAATGCACCCTATTACCTGGCTTGTAATTGTTTTACTGGTCAACTATATGGTTCCATACAAGCATAACTAAGATATGCTCACTTCTCAAGACATTTCCAAGCAGTTACTTTCTCTCTTGCCTTATGATGGGTTAATGGTGTATGAACCAGCTCATTAAAAAACTCTCTCTAATGCTGCTGCTAAATCAAATATCAGTTTTCTTCTTCAGCCTCAGGGCTTTCTTCTTTTCTTTTTCTCTTTTTTCTTCTTTTCCACATGAAAATACATCTTTGGAGTCCAGTACTGTATAATGAATAACATAAGCAGTGGCACGATTTTTATACAGTCAGTGGTATAATAATAAAGTTTCCTGAAGGTTTCAGGAATTTGTTTTACCGCAGACTTGTCAAATTACCTCTGTCAATATTTAATCTGTATTGACTCATGGCTTGATTACAATGCATAATGCTGACCACATCAATCTTCTCATAAAGCCTGGCTTCTGCTTCTGACAAAACTCTATTGATACATTTGATTCATCCTGACATTGCAAAGCTGAAAAACTGCTGAGATTTTCACTCTCTATAAATTTGTATATATCATTACCCTGAAAGGACACACAATAACATCCTCCTAGGTTAACTGTTGCGTCTTTGTCTTCTTTTTTGTTTCAAATGCAAAAAATGGAACAAAGCAATAACAAACAAACAAAACAATGCAAGGGTCTAGAAACAGGCTTTAAATTGTATCTTCTCTTGTGAACAATTTCTCCTTCCTCACATAAACCCAAAGTAAACCAATAAAACCTCAAAGTCTTCTATTACTTGTTCTGCCATTAAACAATTCTTCCCAGCAAAACATTTAGACATGAGCTTAACTTTGTAATGGTACAAAGTCCCTTGGTGAAGAGATGTATGTTTAGGTGCTAAAAGCTTTTGTTGAGCTGTGCCCAAGATTACTTGCTGTTTTATAATCTAAAGTATTATAGATTGATATATTAGTTTTCTGTCTTGTTTTTAAAGGGAAAATAGGAATTCCCAATAATAAAAATGTGCTTGTGAATTTTATCCAAATACTATTTTCCATTTAGGGGTTTGATCTCTAAATCCAGTTAATTTGTATGAAAAATAACATACGCATTCACATGAATACCAAATCACACTGTTCATCATAATATCTCTGTTCTAGGGTTTGGATAAGATAGTTAATAGATGGGGGAGCAGATGGGGATAGTCTGAAAAATACTAAAATCTATTGCATGCAAGTATTAATAAATGTAGAACTGATTTGTTGGAAGACAAATTCAAAAGGGAACCGGTTAAAACAAATAATGGACAATGAACTTACTGCCACAAGGCATATTTGAAACAAATGTCTCAGACATAAAAAAGAAAATCTTTTAGACACATCTTACATATTTACCCTTACAGAAACAATAATCAAATCTATGGCAGCTTCTGGATAAGGAAGTGTTAAATTAAAAAAATTTTATCCCCATAAGTGTCCACATGCAAGCTTTTGTTGTAGCAGATGCAGAAATTTTGGCCAAAGAAAGAGATGGTATATACATCACTGTTGAGCAGTCATAAATGGATAAATATCTTCTCTATTACTTTCTATTTATCTTTACTTTGAAAGTACAAGAACAGGTGTCCTGGTTTCAGCCAGGACAGAGCTAGTTTTTTGTCTTCAGCAGCTCCTGTGTTTTGGAGTTGGTATGTGAAACGAGGTGACAGCACGCTGCTGGTGTTTGCTGCTGTTGAACAATCAAGGACATCTTGCAGTTTCCCAAGTTTTGCTAACGAGCAGGTCCAGACACTTGGGAGGGTACAGACAGAATAGTTGATCTAAACTGGCCAAAGAGAGTGTTCCATACCATAGACGTCATGCCCAGTATAAGTGAGGG
>KL276142.1:5077-16317 GCA_000699545.1 Podiceps cristatus
ATTATTTACAAAATGCTTGTGGCTGGTGACGTTAACTACTTGACTTATAAAGAAAGTGGAGAGGTTGTTTTGTTTTTCCATTTAGAAAAAGCTTTTTACTACATAGCATTATTTATGTGTTCTCAAGGATGCAAATTTGTCAGTTGATCTCCTTATTTTATTTAAAAGCTAAAATCATTACAAGTTGATGAAGCAATAGTTCTATTTACAAAATGCTTGTGGCTGGTGACGTTAACTACTTGACTTATAAAGAAAGTGGAGAGGTTGTTTTGTTTTTCCATTTAGAAAAAGCTTTTTACTACATAGCATTATTTATGTGTTCTCAAGGATGCAAATTTGTCAGTTGATCTCCTTATTTTATTTAAAAGCTAAAATCATTACAAGTTGATGAAGCAATAGTTCAATAGTGAATAATAGCTGTTGGGGAGCCTCAAGTAAGAAGTGTTCAAACCCCCCCACACCCCCCGGAGCCACACTTGCCATTGAAAGGAGCAGAGGGAGCCTGCCATTCCCAGGGTGAGCGTGTGTCGCGCCACGGGGCAGCGAGCCGGCTGACACCAGGCGCGGTCTCTGCTGAAGCTGCGCTGGCAGAATGGGGAGGGGGGCACAGAGAAAGAATGTGTTGCTGTTGTTTGGCAGCTGCTGGTAAATTATGCCTCTTACCTGTAAACTCTCTAAATCCCCTTTCAGCATCTCACAAAGAACAATAATTGTTTATTGATCTGAACGTTAACAATGTATCGCTTGTTTTTCAATAAGGTCTAGAAATGTAACTCAAGGGCAATAACTGCTTCGGATAAACAACAGACTTGATGGATGTGTGGCTTTATTTTTTCCTTTTTCTAGACTATGAGTATATGGTTTAAGCATTTTGTTGTTACCTTGATGAAATCATTGTACACACGTGTACCTATCTGGGCTAGTGTCTGTCTGTCTTCCAAAGAGCCATTTTTCTCAACAGTGTTTAATACTTCCTTATAAATGCCTGTTTTAAGGCACAGCAAAATACAGAATCATGTTTCAAAATGTTCTTTTTACCTTCCTGCAACATCTGTGCTTTGTCAGCCACTCAGATGTTATATGCAAAAAAATAAAAAGCAAGATGATGCAAGATAAAACACATGGCAGCATAAACACCAGTGGAGAAATTTTCAATACCCTAACAGCATTTTGTGTGTACTAGGTGGGCATGTATAAACAGGAACAGACTATGTTTCTTTGGATAACAACCATCACACTTAAAGAGGAAGGTAATAATAGAGAGGTGCATGCTTGTTTATATTTAGTGGATTTTTAAATGAGTCTATTCTGTTTCATTTCAAGATAACAGTGATAAGTTTAAAATGAAAGTAATTGCTGCCTAGCAGAACAGTAGGCAGGTAATTATCGTGGTCTTAGGTAATGACACTGACAGCAGTAGGCCATAACCAAGTTATAACATAAAACTATCTTTCATGCAGAATGAGTATGAAAAAGTTTCCAAGCGTAGGGCTTTTTCCAACTTGGTAGATCTGGACAGCTGATAAACCCTCAGATATCTCAGTGGCAATTAGTTATTTATCTTTCAATCCTGAAAACGGAGGTTGAAAGTTAAGTAGCAAAATAAAGCTAAATACCTCTGGGACAGGTCTCTGGTCCAAGCTAGGCAGAAATGACAGAAAATCATTGAGAACAGAAGACATTAAAAGGTCAGAAATAAATTGTGATCAAGCCCTGTTTGACCATTTTATCAGTTGGTATTTTTCTCTCCTTTTAAGAATGAAACGACATTTTCCCTCGCGTGAAGCTGTTTGTGTTGGCATTAAGGATTTACCTACCATCTAAATATGTCATCTTATTTAGATGTGTTTCATAGTGAAGGAGGGTCATGGTATTAGAGGAAACTTTGATTCAGGAAAACTTTTAGTGGAAATATCAGTGAAAATGTAAGAAATAAGAGAGGCGGGGTACTGGGAAGATGTGCCTGCCTGACTTAGATACACTACATCTGTGCATGATGGAAGTTCCTCCTTACAAGCCCTCTGAGTGCAATTCTGGTCATGTATAAATCAAAGGTAAAGATCTCCCTGATTTCAGTGGGATCTGAGGACTTTAACCTATATATTTTCTATCCCACTAACCAGAGATAGTAGCTTTAATGTAGCAAAGACTGAAAATTAGAAATATATTGTTGGAAATGACAAAATATGTATTACTTATATTTTGTGGATGTGTCTTTTAACTCATACACATACCTTTTAGATTTTGATCTTCCTGAGGAAATTCAGGCATTAAAATATTTCCTCTACCCTCATCTACCATACTTGTATTTACAGTTTCTCAGAGGTCAGCTCTGGAAATGTGGGATTTCCTAGAAATCTGTCCATAAATTTTAGACCATACCTATGCATTTGGAAATATTTTTCCCATGCTGCTGTAGTCCATGAGGTTCTTGGTGCTGCAGAACTTTTCACTAAGGCATTAAGGCATTGGAGCGAGTGCCTAAATGTAACCATATTTGATTTGATATCTCTATCGTGGTTTGTAATCCTTGGTTCCCAACAAGGAGTTAGTCCCTGGCCTTATTCTGCTTGTCCCGACATGCTGACGGTCAGTTGTACAACGTGGTGCACTCCAAGGGCCTCCTCAACCAGTCTTCTCTAGGAACAGACCCCTGCCTTGTCCCCAACATATTCATGTCAAGGAAATCATAACTCAAGATTTTAGCACTGATCAAATATTTCTCTGCTGCTTTAACTGTCTCTGAAGATAAGCTTTTGCTGTCCATTATTTGAGAGATTCTTACCAGAAAAGTTCAGTCTGCCTTCTCAGGCAAAACATTTTTTCTTCCAGTTGCCTCAGTCACATTAGGTACCCAGATGCGTTTATGTGGAGACACTAAATACATACACTAAAGTGAATAGGATTTTTTTATTATTATTTCTTGTATTCTAACTGTTTCTTGCATTTCATTGTTTAATATGCTTTTCTTTCTGAGGCTGGAAACTGCTTTCAGCTGCATATCTTGTCTCAATTGGTGTCTTGTTCATCACAACCGTAGTATTTTGAAAAGAGGTCTAACAAGAAATTTCTTTCTATGTTAATTCATTAAACTTCAAGATTATATTGCCCTGGAAATTCTTGGACTGGAAAAAAGAATTTAAAAGAAAGAAAAGAAACCATAAGGAATGGCTTCATTGAATGTAGTGGAAGTGTTCCTGGAAATCCTATGCATGTTCCACAGGATACCACCCTTTCTTCTAGGTGAACATTTTTCTAATCTGTGCCAGCCAGAATGATTCATTTGGTTTGATTGACAAAGCAATTGATAGGAAAACCAAGCAGAAGATGGAAAGAACAGCAAAATAAATGACAAAAATCAATTGACTCATTCTTTGGTTCTGGTTAGTTTTAATTACTGTACTCCCATTTCTTTAAAAATCTTAACACTGGTATTTGAATATACGGCTTCTTTTCTACTGAATGATATTTTATATCTGATTACTTTAGGGTTTGCTTTGGTTGCTAGATAATTGTACAGATTAAGACACATTCCATCATTTCTCCAGATGCTCTGAGCCAACAACAACCTAAATGTTTAATACATGTAGCAATACTTAGTTTTGTGAGAAATGCAGAGAGGTTGCTGGTTGGAGCACTTTAGGTTTAGGAGTTTTGTGGGGTTTTTTGGGGTTTTTTTGTTGTGGGTTTGTTTTTTTTTTTTTTCCCCCTGAAATACATGCTGCAGTCTCTTTCAAATCCTCTTCAGGAAATATATTGAGACATATTGACTGAGTTGCTGTGTGTCATGTGGAACCCAAAGTAACTTGGGGTGTAAGCTCTACTTTTTAGGTAGGAGCTTTTAATTTGAATTCACCTACAGATAGTGGTGGTAAAGGGGACTTCACATTCGGATATGTAGTTACTACTTGCCTTTCTTTCAATCCTGTGCATTAGAACTTTAGTACAATTCTTGTGGAATTTTTTAATTAATATTTTTATTTTCAAGCCAGGTGGTACTAAAACTGCAAACTCGTATGCATCCAACTATAATTGTATCTCATCTATATTATTGCCTTGTAATCTCAAAGGAAATTAGTGGACTTGTTTTCCAGGGTGAAAATACTGAATTTGCTGTGGTTCTTTGTCTCCTTACAGTGAGTGTAATTGACTGCTGAATCGGAATCCGTTGCTAGCTTTGGTGTATTAAGAAATTCAGTGCTAGCTAGAACCCAGCATGGGCCAAAATCTGTAAGCGTTTAGGACTGAAATATCCTTAGGGGTAAATGTTTTGTAGGTGTTCAGAAGAGAATTTGCAAATGCTTGGATGATGGTTTTTTGTTTGGTTTGGGGTTTTTTGGTAGTGGTGTTTTTCTTAAATCCCTGTGTGTTTCTATGTAGATTTATTTGCACATTATGTTTGCATGTTGGCTTGCTAATATTTGGTGCTTCTATATTGAATGTCTGGATAACTTTCTTATAAACCAGATGCAACCAATTGTTGATGATTCTACTTTTGCAGCTGAACTCTGTTTTTCCCGTAAGGGACCTCACTCTATAGAGCTACGTCTCAAAAGAAATTAATTTTGATTTACACCAGCATACACTTAAATGCCCAAAGGTGTAAAATGATTGACTACACTGAATGTGTAAGAATTTCTCTAATGACTGCAAATACCTTTTCTCTTTTTATTTTTGATTTGAAGACAGGAAGAGGATTCTAAAATTGCAAAATTATTTTAAGGGACGGTCTGGGGCGGGGGATGATGTTTGAATGTATTTTTTTTCTTTGCTATACATTAGAAAATATTATAGTTTTGTCTTCTGTGTTGCCAGTTTCCCTGTTCTCACTTCTGAAACTCTGTAGCAAAGGACTCATCGTGTCTAAGAGGATTAATTTCAGGGAATTTCTTTGAGTGGTATCTAAGGCTGGAGATTATTCAAATTCTAACAAGTTGCTACTGTATATGTGTGAACTGAGATTCTTGGAAACTTTGAACTGGCTAGTAGCCTCTACTTACAGCTGTTGTCATCAGCTCTGCTTACAATATATGGAATATTTTGATGAAAACTTAGTTTGTGAAGTGAACATTTTATAAGAGCTTGATATTTTTAAAATTTGAGCATAATTCTAGGATGAAATTTGCAAAGGAAAATGAATGTTTCAGGATATGTCCTGCAATTTCTTTGATACATGTTTAGTTTTATGATAGAAGTTTACGAGCTAAATGAATAGTATGTTATCACTATTTCTGAGTACCATTAACAACAACTTAATCTTGCTGTCATGCTGCAAGGTTATTCCAAACTTTTTTCTTTTTTCTTTCTTTTTTTTTTTTTTCCCTTCCCCTCTAATTCCATTTGCTGTGTTACTGTTTCTTAGACTCAGTTCACCATTAGTGCACAGGCCTTTGTGGTACAAATTAATTTTATAGTTTACTGCAGGCGAAATAGGTTGGAGGAAAAATTCAAACAAAAGGAAATGTAAAGTCCTGCACTGGGAAAAGAATAACCCCATACACTGGTACAGGCTGAGGCCTGGCTGGCTGAAAAGGAGCTGGTCAGAAAAGGACCTGGGGTCTCTGATGCATATCAAGGTGAGCGTGGCCTGACGATGTTCTCGTGCAGAAAAGGCCAACTTTAGGTAGGTCATTGCCAGCAGGTCGAGAGAGGTTTCCCCTGAAGGGAAAACCCACAAGCCATGTGGTAGGTCCAGACATCCAGGTCTTCAGCAGAAGCCCAACAGATGTCTGCTGCTCAGCCGACTGCAGCTGGATGGATCAGGTTGCCTATATTCAGCACCTGCATAGGTCTGTGTTTAACTAAACTCTGTTCTAAAACAGATGGTGTGGCCAAGTTCTCATAATGCAAGCACAACAAACTCACTCCAGGATGCTTTTGTCAAAGACTGAAGAGTGGAGTCCCACAATATTTTATGAACAGCGGGCTTTTATTTCTTCTTTTCCATATTGTTGATGTGGTAACCTGCTAGTCCCTACTACAGAGAGTAGAAGTATTTAATTTTGTGTATCAGTTAGGATATGTAACAGCTCTTTTTACAGCAGAAGGGTTTTTTTCAGCTGAACATTTTCTTAGCTGAGTGTGATAAACAGCTGTCAGCTCTAAATGCATTGATCTTAGGCTATTCAAATACTAAGTGCAGCTTCCAGAAATAAGAAAAATAGTCCTTACCAGTCCAAGATTCAGGAAACTGAAATGCAGGCTATTGAGTTGTATTGGTCAACTGATTTAAATCTATAAAAAGCAGAAAAGGCAATAGCTGTGGGACTGGGGCTGCCTGCATACATCCTGACATGCACGCTAGTGCTCTGAAGTCAAAGATTTAAAACACATCCTTTTGTAAGTAATTCTGTGCTTAAGACCAGACAGCAAGAAATATGTAGCATGTATGAATATGTCCAAAGGAGGAAGTAGGAATAACTTGTTTAACCATATTCATTCACAGAGGGACAGTTTTTTAAGAGAGAGTAGCTTATCTTAATGAATTATGTAGGGGTTTTTTAAAATTTGCATAATAACTACCTGTATTATTTTCTCCTTGCTGATGGTTCTGTTGAAGAAAATGGAGAAAGGGGAAAAAAAAATCCTGGTTTTACGTGAGATCAAACTATGCTGTCAGGTGTACAACATCGCTATTACTTAATTCTATGCTTTGTTGTAAGGTAGCTGTGGAGAATCTTGCTCACATACTAAAGCATGCTTTTTTTCTTGTTGTATCATCTTTTCATCACTCCCCAATTGCTTTACTTATAATGTACTTACAGACATAATTACAATGGCAAAAAATGGGTTAGGAGCATGAAGGATAAGTTGAGATTTCATCTGACATATAATGGTAAAATGGACAAGAAAGCAGTGGAATATTTAAGAACAGAGGAAGTAAAATAGTTGGCCTTATTTCTACTGTATGTTTATAAAAGATAAGTAGAAAAAGTCTATTTTTTTGTACAAGGACTGTAAAATGTGCTAAAGGTTTGCTGTAGTAAAGGTGAGAAAATATTTTGTACATTTTTTTCCTCTGTCTCCGATATATCTTTGCCTTGGCAATGAAGAAAGAATTGCTATAAATAGTAGATACAGAATATAAGGAAGGGTTTGAGATACAAAATCATGAGTTCAAATTCAAGCAAATATTAATCCACATCTGGAATAATTTATTTCATATCTTTTAATAAATTTGCAGTTCTGCTCTACTAGACCTCTGTTTAACAGTTTTGAAATTACATTTTTACTTCATACTTTAATGCCAGTTATATCTAAAGGTATGCTAACTTGCAGGGTATTGTTCAGCCACTGGCTATCCCTCGCTACCATGTGGGCTGGCTACTGTTTCACACGGCGGTTCACACTGAGCAAAGACTAAGTTGGACAGCAAAGCACGGAGTCTTGATTACGCAGGGTTTTTTCCTGAGGAAGTTTCTTTTGTTTGAAATGGACCATATTCAAAGAACTATAGCTCTGTGCTTGCTGTTAATGTTTGATTTTTTCAGTATTTAACAACGACTTTGAAAATGATCAGCTTTTACCTGTGAGAGGTATGGATATGTAAACAATGCTAATTATAAAGTTACACAGAATATAAACAAAATTCAATAAACTCATCATGGAACTTCCTTCTTGCAACCTACACAGAATCCCATGATCTTCCTTGGAATTCTCTTTGGATATACGTGTTCAGCTGTGCAGATCAAATTGCTTAACTGGGGTTATGAGATTACACATTTGTTTAGATAAAGTTATCTTTAAATGTTTTTAAATGAAAAAAAAAAAAAACAAAACAATTATCTATTTTCAGTCTCTTTTAAATGTATGACAACTTCAGATTTTCATTTTGTATTTGAAATCTCATTCATATCTTTTCATTTTTTTGGTTGTATATGCTGCCTCTTTCTTACCCTTTCTTGCAGTGACCACATCTGTGAGCTAATTGCATAAGCAGCACTCATTATTTGCTTATTCAAGTATAGCAGGATATTCAATTTCAGATTTTTGAATTAAAGAGATGGAAGATGCCTCCCAGTTCTCCAGGTGATGCTTAAAAGAGCTCAGAATGTTATAGTTCACTAGTTAAGATATCTTTCTGAGGTTAAGCTAATGACTTTTTTCATACCTTATTAACTATCTGACGGTGCACTAACAAAAATATATTCAACTTTTAAAAAAAGATAACTAATGCAATCACATAAAACACCACTTAATACTGAAAGCCCCAAGCAGTATTGCAGAGCTACAGTGTAATTTTGAATGTAATATGTTATGAAAAAATAGAATATTTATGATCCACTGTCCCTGTAATCTTCTTTCACTCTAAGTTTTTTTTTTTCTTTTTCCCCCACCCCAATCGTTATAAATGGGTTAAAAAGCAGGATATGTCTTCCCAGCCATCATTCCTTGTCCTCAGCAAGGAAATTAGATGGGGGGGGGAAGAACCTCAAAGAATTACATCGGTTAAAAACTAACAGCTTTTCTATGATCAGTGGAACACCAAGGAGCAACCGAACAAATGATTCAACATTTTGTCTTGCAGAATCCACCTATGATAGATAATCCACATTATTCCTACTGCCCTGTTTCCCTAGTACAAGTTCAATGTGCTGCAAATATGCCTGCTCTCTTGGTTAGCGATGGCTATATATTTTGTAGTAGAATCTAAGAATTCAGGCTTTACAACTGCATCATGTTCTGTATAACCATCATACAAAAGTAGAGAAAGAAAATAATTTCTGTCCTGCAGAGCTTCCAATCTAGATACAGTGAGAGGTAATTGATACGTCAAAGTAAGTAAGGAAGAACAAGGTGGGAGTGAAATAATTCTGAAAAAAAGAAAGTGTTTTAGGACACGGTGATAGCATATAAACTACCTTATATCTGTGAGGTTTTCAGAGGTCTGATGAGTCAAAAATGTGTAAAGCAAAGAACTGCTGCCTCACCAGCAGCTGCATCTTGATTCTTAGCAAAACAGAAGCAGGAATTCTGAATATGGTTGTATGCATTAAAAAATAATACCGCTGTTCTCCTTGATATTATTCAAATAGTCACTTTTACCATCCTATCAGCAGCAGCGATAGTGCTGGTGATAGTAGGTGTAAAATGGCTAACGCATACAATATCTTATATTCGGGAAGAAATTTGTAAAGATAAATGAAAGAGATGATGCCAGAAACATATGAGCCACAACAGTTATTTTGGCAGAAAAATCTGAACAGATAGAAGTGAAGACATATGGTATTTAGGCCAGAGGGGTGGAAACTGCAGTAGCTGAGACACAGCAGAATGAAGACTTGGATGAAAATCTGTTTCTCCTCTCATTCCAGACAGCTCAAGTTCTTAAATATCTTGTGCTTGAGGAACCTTCAAGATCTAGATGATGTGTGGGATTACGTGGATGGACAACTCACAAATTATTAGAAATTGTGTAACTGAATGGAAGGAAAGTTAGGGTTGTCCTGAATCTGAGACTAGGAAAACAGGGAGATATTTAGGGAAGGAGAACAGGGAGGACTCTGTTTTAATTGTGCTGAGATTGGAGGACAGCTGAGCAATAACAAGAAAACATTAGAAAATAAGGCCAAGACAGGTATAGAAAAAGGAAGGAATTCAGTCATCTGTACTTTCCTTTAGGAAATATTACATTAATAACATATAAAGTGTGTGTCTACTCCATAGTTGCAAGATTTTTCCCAAATGTCCCTGGTTGCCATGGAGATGAGAGCCTAAGGACTGAAAAATAGTTTGTTTAAATTTAAAATTCTACTCTGTAAAACTAAATGTGGTTCTTGCCTTCAGTGTGGAGACTCTTTAGGTCAGAGGAGTCTTTGCTCTTGGAGAGTTTGGCAGTGTCAGGTAAAGTTTATTCACTAGTAGTTATAATCAGCTCAATTCAGTGGATATCTTCTTCTGAAATGCGAGTTGAGTTGGTGAGGTTTACCTTCTTTTCTTAAACTGAGGTGCTCGGGTGCATAGAGTAATGCAAACTATGCAGGATAAAACACTTCAGTCTAATGACCACAGCAAAATGCTCCCTAACCTGTGTTCAGCAAGGTGATAGGGGTCTATCCCCCCTGTGTGCAAATTATATAATCCCTCTCGTCGTGTGGTATGAGGGATGGAATTAAGAGTATTGCTGAGTAATTATACAATGCAGGTATCACATTTGTATGACTAACACAAAGTGGGAAAACCTGTTTTTGAAGCTACAAATATGAACCCTCTGCTGTTTTCTACAATAAGCCCAGAAACCTTATTGCTTTGAAAGACGAGTGCAGTTCAGGAAATTTCAAAAAGAAAAAAAAAGTTATTGTGCTTACTATTACTCTTCTGTTTCCTTCATCTTCTCAATATATTCCTGAAAATTGAAGACAAGCTTATGATATATACATCAAAAGAAAACTTTCCCTGTGATGAATGATAGCCGGACAAGGTCAATAGCAGAAGTGATTTAAGCATTTGCTAAGATCTGTTGTATTGTTCCACTGTAAAGTTCTCAAGGCAAGAACACACTAAAGCTAATGAGTACTGAGCCAGATTCTTCCACTTATGTGTCTCTGTTTATGAAAAAAATCAAACCAAACCGAACAAACAAAAAACCCCCAACGTTTTCTGGAAATTCTAAATTTAAGATTCCAGCCATGAGGTCTGTTGGATACAATTTCATTTTTGCTTGAAAGATGCTTAAGATGTGCTTACAGTTATTTAGAAGTAAGCAAACCATTCTGACTATTTGTTTTGAAACAGAATAAAATGTAGATTATTGGAGCTCAGAAAAATGACAATAATAGCTGCTGATGATTGCTAAATCATATTAGCTTAATACTTGTATAAGAAAAAGTGGATATATTTTTTCATTATTTTCAACACAAATTACCCTTGAGTTGAATAAAAGTAGTTTATATTAAATGATGGGCTGAAAATATCAATGGCATTAGTAAGAAAAACACCAGCAAAGCATACTCCTTTAGGTATAGTATCACTGTAAACAAGAGTTATAAAAACATGTTAGGAAGGAATGGAAGGTGGAAGGCACAAAGAAAAAGATATGTAAAACAAAAACACATGTACACATTTGAAAACTATAGCTACCCCCTCAAAAGAAGTAATGAGTGAGAGGTGGTATGAACAAAAATTTCTTGATGAAAGATTATTGCCAGGAAAAGTCTTCATGTAGCACAAGCTCCCTATAGTGTACATTTTTTATTCTACAGTCTGTTTATGTACTGGGTTTGCGTGACAAGGTTTTGGTA
>JMFS01084875.1:0-13692 GCA_000699545.1 Podiceps cristatus
GGGAAACTGCAAAATGTTCTTGATCATTCAGAAGCAACAAATAACAGCAGTGTACTATCACCATTTTTCACATACTAAATCCAAAACACAGTAGCTGCTGAAGACAAAACTAGCTCCGTCCTGGCTGAAACCAGGACATTTTTGTAGGCTCTTTGTTGCATTACTGTAACACTTTGAATCTCCTACTGGTGCTGGAACCCTATTGTGGAAAAGAAGCTGTAGGCCTTAGAAACAAATAGCAAAATATTTCAAAGAAACCCGTGAAAAGTGAAACTTAAAGTTATATTAATGAGGAAACAGATCAGAATCCAACCCTTACAAGTTTGCTGATCACTTTAACTTTTCATCACTAAAACTATTCAGATTTCAGGTATGAAAAATATACTGGTATTCCTACTGGTTGTTCAGCAGGATTATCTCCAGAAATAATGAATAATCTTGCCAAAGAACATGTGAAAGTAAAGACCTTGGCCACAGTTCTTTAAATTATTAAATGATTCACTAATCATAATTTGATTTCTTCATTTTCTTCTGTTTAAGTTTTGCTACCTTCAGAAAGGGAAATTACATTAGATGTCATGTCACACCATAGATGTAGATACCTTGGGTGCAGATGTGTATTTAGCACTGTCCCCGCCAAAGTCAATAGGAGCTTTGCCACTGCTGTTTAAGATAGTATTGTTCCATATAGTTTTGAGGGAAGCAGAGGAGAGCTTTGGCACACCCAAGAGTCTGTTGGCTGGTATAGACTTGCCACAGTAGAGCATCTGTCATGCTGTCTGACTGTGGATGAAGGAGAGGGAGGAGGCGTGTCTTCCTGAACACTCCCCAGGATGCCATGCACACTACAGCTCCTTACTTGCTATGTTCCCGTATGTTTCAAACCAGTGGATTAGGGCAAAAAGAGTTTTGTGATAAGAGACATTTTCCACACTGACTCACCTCTCTGCTGGACTTGTCTACTGAGCAACCACCTCCAAAACAGAGTGTGCTGTTACTGCCTTCGACCAGTCAGGCATTTTATTATTTATTTTTATTATTTATCAGGGTTTGTCATAAATGATGTGGTATCTGTGGCAGACATGGATCCACTAGGAATAGCCAGGAGATCACAAAGACCTCCAGATAGCCGTCTTATGCAGTAAATATATCTGTACATTACTATATCTCTCTATACATCTAGATCAGTACATCATGCTGTGAATACCTTGTGCCCTTGGTTGAAAGAATAATCCAGATTCTGGTGCAACTTTTCCAAATATCCATATATAGCAATCAAGACTCTTAATGAAATAAAATTAAACAGATATTAAGGCATCATACTGAAAAAAATATTGACATGCTGGTTCATAAAATAAACTATAAACTATATTGTTGGAATACATTTTTTTACATTTAAAACACATTAGAATTACTCTGCTGAATTAATTTACATTTGGTATATTCCAGTGGAGAAACGCCAAGAATTATCATATTCACTACAAATACATGCTTACCTAGGGATCTAGAAACAGAGCAGAACTAGTTCACATCAGGAAACTTAAACTCCAGCCATACAGGTCAATCATTTTTTGTTTTAAAGTGGAAGCTTAAAATCTGTAAAAAGCAACATGGTCACTGGAGAAATGCAAGCACATGGTCCCCATGGGACTAACTGAATACAAACCCGGAAGAAAATAAATAGATCTTTATGACAACAGTGAAATTCAACAAGTCATCACTACTCTGAAAGAGCTTTATTTTTCTTTATTACAAATATACATTGGATAACAGTGAAAAATATGTCAACAATCATATTTTGGTGACAGGGGTTTAAACAGAAATGTAAATCATCTCTTTTATGCTAAAAATGATAAGATAAGGAAGAAAGACTGCTTCAATAAAAAATTAGTTCCCGAGCAAATTCTCTGTAGTAAGTCTGTACTGTAAGGAACTTTTAAGCAAAGTTCTACTGATCAGGAAAAGATAAATCAAGTGGTAGGTTATATGCACTAATAAACAGTCATCACTATAAGTCACACTCCCTAAAATAGCATGAAAGGATAGCTGAGTGACAAATCATGAGCTATTTCAGAAATGAAGAATGGATGGTTTTCTGTAATCCTCCTAACTTTGTAATGCACTGAAAGGCTGAAGAATATAGGTCTTTTTGTGAACTTTAACTAGCCATTAGTCATTAATAAACAAATTGTCTTGTATCACTTGTGCTCAGTGACAGAAATATATAAATATATATAGTGAGATAAAAATAATCAAAGTACACCTGGTTATTATTTGTAAAGACTTAACTGTAAGTTTTTAATGATTAATTTATCTGGCATCTAATACCTTAATAGATCATGAGAAACATCAAGGGAGGAATGTGGTACTGCATTTTTAAAGTCTCTTTCGCTCTCACTGAATGATAATAGGCATGGAAGCTATCATTAGTCTTGTTAGATGATGGTTCCTTTAGGAATCTCTTATGTGTTACCTTTTAGAGGGAAGGTCAGAGAAAATCCCCCTGGGAGTCCCCTTGCAGGATACAGCTAACACAAGCGTAAACTGTATGGAAATGGCTAAATTATCTTTAGAGAGACCTTGGTCTTTCACATCAATCAGACCTTTCTGAACTAGTAAAACAGATAAGCATCCTGCTTGTAAGACTGGTACTATCCATATGTTTGTCGTGACTGCCACAACAAATTTTGAATAAAAAGACAGTTGTCTTACATTTCTCGTCTGTTCGTGAAAGGCTAAATGTAGGTGTGATTTATTTTAGTAAGAACTACATGAACTGTTAGTATAAAAATGTAACGCTTTAGGTTGTAGTTAAAATCCAGAGAGTCAGGAAACATAAAAGTTAATGCTACAAGAGCAACCTCGATGTTACCACTGCGCATATCTTGTATATTTTATGGCATAGATTTTACAGCATAATCAATAATCTATTAAGCTTCACATTTAACAAGGAAACAGGATTACTATTCATAGAATATGATCAGTGATTGTTCAAAACTTTGTGGATTTCTTGACTTTTCTTGTCTTTGGCTATATAAACTTGATGTTCTGTATTTAAATTCATTTTAGTTTTGAAGATTTGTGGGAAGATAGCCTGCTCCTAGTCTTTGCTTTATTCTTTTTTCTTGTCAAATACATTTTTTAGCTTCTTATACCATTAAAAGAAAAAAGGGATAGGAAAGAGGGAAAGAAAGCTTCATGCTCATCTACTCTATTTGTCCTACTAGAACAGCTTAAGTGGGCTAGAAAACAAAGAAGCAATAGCTCATTTGTATTTTGTCCACAGTGAATGTCGGCCTGCTTTGGTAAAGGAATTTTAAATGATAATTTAGAATTTTCACTGTCACAGAATCTAGATGAAACTTTGGACAGACTCTACAAAGTGACTGGAAATGCAATGATAGGCCCTGTTTTCAAAGCCATACACCAGAACTGGTAGAATGAAGAATACATTTCCAATAAAAATTACAGTATTTGCAAAGAGCACATTTTCCAGACACATTCTGGTTTTGCCTTAAGCTTTTGATTTTAAGTTTTAAATTTCTGCATAATAACAATTTCAAACAACAATTTCAAATTTCACTCCTCTTTACAGTCAACATGTAAAATATTACCAGTCTTCATAATTTGGGCATCCAGGCATTGCAGAAGAAATAATAATGAATGCCTTTACCAATACCTTGGGGCCATACTCAAATGCTATTATAGCACCCAAGGGGAACCTAGTCATGTACAATCAAGGCAATGAATAATTTGAGCCAATAAATATCCAGGGCTCCCCATTGCCTTCTGGGAAATAATGAGGAATGCTGGACAGGCTGCACAGGCTTGTATGAGGAACTCTGCATACGAGGCATAAAGGGCTGCTCTTATGAAATCTTAGCTATTAGCCCATCTTTTTTATAAGAGTACCTTTCATTTACAGAATAAATTATCTTTGAAAAGAAGCTATCCTTTCTGAAGTTAATTGTTAACTTTATGGAGTAACCCAGCCTCCTCTCTGTCAACTCCTGCCCTGTGAATTTATTGATTACCCTCATATTTATTGGGTGTTAAGGTTATGTTGGCACTCTTGCCAACATAAGGGTATGGCTGGTGCTACTCCACAGGTATGATACGAGTAAGGTTATCACTGATTATTGTACCAGGCAATGCTGGGATACATCAGAGAACTCTTAGCCTGAGAATCCCTCCAGCATTTAAACATGAAATGTTCCTGACAACTCTTGCTGTTATAACTCAGGAAGTCATTGTGTCCAACCACCCTTTGCTGTTACCGTTTTATCCCTGCTCTTTGGCAATAAATGAGGTGTTTCTGTAAAAAAATGTGGTTGCATCCCAGGAAAGATGAAGTTTTGAGGATCTGATTGATTTTTCACCTAAAGCAGCAGTAAAATTCTAAAAAATTTTTTTCTGATATTCTGTATTTAAAATAACATGATCTGTGCATAAGTACCAGTAATAAGCTTCTCCAAATCCACTGAACTCAATCCATCTTTCATAATTCTCCATGTCTGAGACTCATTTTAGGTTTCCTAATTTAATTCTCACCATATCCTAGCAAAAAAACCTTTTTCTAATTCAATATTTTTAAAAGGTTTTTTTTTCTCTGCCACAGTTCTCTGGGATGGAAATATATCCAGGTGTGGATATGGAAAGGAGGATGATAAACTCTCTTTTCCTGAAATGTTAATTCCATTCCATAAATCTTACTTCTTTGGGAAATCTTGTGTGACACAGATTACCTCCCTCTAAGGGAAGAATATACTCACAGAAATTTCCCCAAGAAAGATCTCATAGGACTCTGGCTTTGGTGATTTCTATCCTATTTGTATGCCTATTCAGGCATAAGTACGTGGCTCCCAGTGTAGTCTTTCCGGCGGTTTTCCAGACTTGCACTCACAGGATGGATACACGTTGCTGTGTGCTCAAAATGCAGACCTTTTTGTCTCAGGAGGCAGGCACTAGGAGGAGTCCATTTATTTGTCTTTCTCATTTTTTGCCCTTCTACTGCAATTTTGCTCCTTCATTTAAGCTTCTCTGTGATTACCTCTGTATGTTAAATGGCCTTCCTTCAAATTAATTTCTCCTGATCTCTAGCTTGACTCTTTCTTGTATATTTTGTAATTCCTTGGTTCTTTTTTACAGCCCTGTGATTTTTTGGTGAAGTTTTCACTGAAAAAATAATTTCTGTGAGTTTCAAGTTTAACTTTTTAATTTCCAAATTTTTAGAAACTTTTTTCTTTTTTTTCCTTTTTTAATTTTTTTTTTTTTTACTTTTACTTTAATTAGCAGCTTTCTTCTGTTAAGCCTTCAATCTTCAAGCCGTATGTGATCTGTGAGGGAATTATCATTTATTCTCAGGGTCTTGGCTAGTGGCTATTTTGCCTCTTTCTCTGGTCAAGTAGTATATTTGTTATAGCTTAAAAAGTAGGAACAGAAGAGACCACAAAAAGACATGTATTTCCTCATTTCCATGACACTGTTGTAATTGCCTTAACCAAATGTGAATTTGGCCAATCTCTTCCAGTGAAAAGGAAAATTATGCTCCTTTGAATTAGGAGTTCATCTTTGGGTCACAAAAATGGATTTAGCACTGAATGCTACTGAACTTGCACTAACCTAACACAAAAATGGATGACATCTTTTGGAGCCAACAGCTTTAGACTGCTTTAGTGTGATGGGTGAGTTTCCACACCAAGTCTAGCTCTCCTTCAGTTTATGACTCTGGAGTCAACTCTGCTGCTTTTTTGGTTTTGGTTTTGGTTTTGGTTTTGGCTTACTTTGAATTAACCTATTGTTTCTCTGATCTCTCTACCTGTTTTTCTTATTAGGCATTTGCATGACGTGCCGGGTATTAACTCTGCCCACGAAGAAGTTTTCCACTTCTAACAAGAAGACTTGTTTTCCCTTTTCTGGTCTCGTTGTGGGAATCTTTAGATGATGTCAAAAGGATTGTTCTGCCACAGCAGGTTGCCAATGATGTGGCAGTAGATAAAAGTAAATAAAAGTGGATAAAAGGAGAAAAGAGATGAGAAATAACAGGAAAAAAATGGAAAGTGAAAAAAGAAAGGTAAAAAGTGGAAACTGGAAAAAAAAGGCAAAAAGGAGCAGAGGAAGACGAGAGGAGAGAGGGGAGCGAGGAGAGGAAGGGGGAAGAGGAAGATGGGGAAAGAGAAGAAAAAGAAGGAAAAAAGAAGGAAAAAGAAGGGGGGAAAACGGAAAATCATTTGCTATTAAGATCGTAAAAAAAAGGTTCTCTTAAAGGGACCCAAATACAAAAATCCTCACTTGTAACTCCGCTTACTAGTCAGCAAACTCATAGAGAAAGATTTCTCCATGTCTTTCACTTCATCAAAAGAGAACATGAACCTAAGATCCAAATAGGATCTCAGACAATATTAGGGTATCCTTGACCTGGAATATCGCTATTTAGGGGATTTCCCCAAAATTCAATTTCTTTTTTATGGTCACCAAGAAATGCTGTTTATTTGCTGAGCTCCAGGATCAGCCCGTTCCTGATAATAACACTTTTCCCCCTGATACTTTTTCTTGAGGTTCCCTGTGAAACTGAAAACAAAATAATTGTCATCCAGAAAAACTGGATGAGATTATTTCAGTTCCAGCACAGATGCCCAGACTTGCCTCAAGTCAAAATTTGCTATCATCAGGTCTTCAGTTGTTCAAACATGGTTGAAGATCAAGAACATCTGAAAATTATTATTTAAAAAAAAAAAAAAGTATACTAAAATCTAAGAGTGCAATAAAATAAAATAAAATAAAAAGAGCTAAAGTAAATATTACTCTATGAGAAGAGAGGAAGTCTCCCATTTTTTCTGGTAATGTCAAATTGTTGCAAATATGTAGCTGTTTTATTTATAACAACAGAGAATCTTTTCCTGAATTATCAATTTTAAAAAAGTATAATGTCATTATCATCTGCTTTCCCAGCTTAGAATAAGACTGTATCTTAATACAAGAAAAAAAGCATTATGTTTTAGTGATGGCAGCCTCTACATTACATCTACATTGTTTTCACTAAGATTTTGTGTTAAACGTGTTCTTGATTTTTCAATGACAAAATTTAATATTAAATGATAGTTTTCTTACCCATCATGTAGAAGGCCAGGTATGTTTTACTTTTGGATTGTTACACAATTCAATGAATTAGAATTGTATCAACATATAACTTAATATGGAATATTGTTAAATAGTCAAATAACCTTACCTCCATCAAAGACCCATTTTTAGTAAAACAATTTATATAGTGCAAAATCTTTTGTATATTTGCGAATAAAACATAAGCTCTTCTTCTCCAATATTTAGAACATCTCGTATATGTACTGCTATTGTTTCCCTAAAATTATGTTTAAATGAATGTCTGAAATGCAACCAGAATCTGCAATTTAGCTTCAAGTAAATCAGAATATTCAGTATAAAGATTCAAGGTGCAGCTGTTTCTGCCATTCATTTGGGTAATAACTATACATAAATTTATACACCATGAAAAGCTTTATTCATGTTCATATGGTGTGAAAATTGAAAGAAAAACTCTAAATTAATTACCTTTTTAAACAAAGCAACTTAGATTTATCACATGCACCAAGGGAATTTGTTCACATGTTATAAAGCTTCTGTGAAATACAGAAATGAAATATGAGTTAGGAGAAAGGGTTTATGCTCTGTAGAGACTTTAAGATGTGAAAAGCAAATTAACTACCCCTGACTTCAATCAACATGCTCTTATGAGTTTGGGAAAAGTCTACCTGCAGCAGCAGCCTGGTGCCCCGTGGAGGCTCCAGAGGAACATGGAGCAGCACAAGCCTTTGTTTAGAACCTCCTGAGACATTTACATCCCCAGCAGCAACTTTTAGTATATGGACTTCACTTGCCAAGGTAACACATTATTATTGTTCCTTCAGACCTTACTAATAAAAGTCAGTCTAAAGCCATTATATAGCAATATGTCTTCCTGAATACAATAAAAAGAACTTACTTTCTTCTGCTACAAAGTGTCATTTTCTTCCGCGTGAAATAAGTTGGTGAGTATGTAGAAAAGCATTGCTGCTTTGATTTCTGTAAATGCTTCTATTACTTCTCATTATGAACCTCAAGTTCCTCACTGCATATGCTTGATTACATCCCAGTATACCAACAGTTATTTATTCAGGTAGTGTTTGCCAGCATGCATCCACTTTTAATTTACACTCAGAAAAAGAAACATAGGCTGATGAAATAATTTGCAGCCTGAAATTGATCTCCATGAAACGAAAATATACTCAATGTCTTTTGCCATAAGAAAACTATGCCATCAGAAAACACTTGCCCAAATACAGAAGGTGAAAACATTATTTTTCCATTTCTTTCAAACACAGCCAGGCAAAAATGTTTGCTTCACTGAGAATATAAAATGACCAGAGGATATCATTCTGAGAAGGAAAATATTTTAAGACTTAATTCTTCAACACTGTTGTTTCAGCATGCTAACAAAATCGATGCTAACAAAAATCACCTCCTTTTAATCTGTTATTCTTTTGTTCCATTGAAGTAACTCAAGATCAATATGTATTGATTTGCTCCCTAATTATATTAATTTTACTTCAGAAATTAGGGAAGCCATAATGAGAATGTGAAGTTACTTGAAGACAGTACATTATAGGTAGTCTAATTTAGCAGGAGTCTGTGCATGAGATTAATTCATTAAAAGCAGCCAATTACCATACAAACAGGGGAGATAAATAAGATTTTCTCCTTTAATTTGCATTTTATATATTCCTTTGTAATTTTTAAAAGCTTAAATGAATTTACAGCCCAACTATACTTTTAATGTATATCCATTTTATTCCTGGGGAATATAATTGCATTTAATCTTAACCTTTAGCCTTTTCTTTTAGGCATAGCATTTTAGAAAACGAGATCGTATCATCTAGATAGGAGACATTTTATGTGACATTTTAATTAAGAAAACTAATGAAATGCTAATACTTTTAACATTCCAACTATTCTTTCCACTAAACTTTTCTCCACTTACAGATAGTAAGATGTTCAGTTGATAGATAATGATACCAGAAACGAAGGTAATTTGACATGTCGTGACTGAGGATCTGGCTCATAAATGTATCTCAGGCACAGATGACTATTATTTCTATTGTCTACAAAGAGAATAGAAATCATTATTTCAATTGGATCGCTACATATTTTATCAATGCAAATGAATGCTTGATGATATGATTTTAATGAAGAACTTTCTTGGCTGTTTGATGAGGTTAAAATAGACTGGTTTATTGTTAGGATGATTCTCTCCTTGCCCTTTTTGCACTATACACCATCATAATCTGGAGAATTTGAAATGTATGTGAGATACTTGATTCTTTGTTGGTTTACAAATGTAGGATTAGGAGTATCTCCAGTGAAATACCCCAAAAGTAATCACACTTGTGTAATTTAGTGTCTGTAAAGAGAGAATCACACCCAAGAGATCTTTAAAGGAAACTTACTGTAATTTTAAGCCATTCATAATTCTCTTTAAAACTCAAAAAAAAAAAAAAGTCCTTTAGCTAACTGAAGACTACCTTTTTCCTGAGAAGAAAAATGGTGTCATTCATTCTTTGGGAAGTTGGAAAGCTGACAAACATAAAAAAAAAAAAAAAAAAAAAAAAAAGCACTATGAAACTAGAAAAAATAATTTTAAATGTGTACTTCTTCAGATCCATAAATGATTGTCTATGTAATACTGCATGTTGATAACAGTTCTTGCCATAGGCAGTACAGTCACACAAAAGATGTAGTCCAGTTGATTTCCTTCCTTAACTCCTTTTCCAACTCCTTTATGCTAATGTATAATAAAATTATGTTTGATGGCATCTCTGTTTAGGAGCATTCAATTAATTAATTGCAGCTATGTAATGTGGACCTTTTGAATAAACCCATAGAAAATACAGGTCTTGAAAAAGTGGAAGCAGTCTCTTAAGTAGGCAACTCTGAAGCTGGTGTCCAGTTTCAAATATGTTTATTCTCGAATAGCTAATACTGAAACTCAAACCCTGGCCCCCTGCTGCCAAAAGTCAGTGCAAGATATTTTGTGAAAAGGAAAGACATTTGACTTTCAAATAAACTTTGGCGTTTCTTTACCTGAAGCTGAGCTATCATTTGGTATGGGTCCCAGTCAAGGTTGCTCTCAACAAGGTAGATACTAGCTGCCATGAATATCTTTAATTGATACCAGTGGACCGTAGTGAGGACCTGGACTAGATTTACTGGCTTCCTTGGGTGTCCAGAACACAGACATTGATGCTAAAGAGTAACAGAAACAGCTGAAGAGATTAGGCTACCAGTTCTGGCGAAGCAATACTTTGCTGCAATTTCTCGGTGTGCTGCAAGCTCTGGGAAGCAACAAAGCGGAGTTTAAAAGCAGTTTTAGCAACATCTGGTGCCTTCTTAAATCCAAGCTGCCTTTCTCTGCCAGCAATAATTATCTGCTTCATGGAAAAACATGACCAATATGAAGAATTGTCATTCATATTGCAAGCAGATTGCCAGACAGATAACACATCATGATAATGAGGATGATGATAATGACATCTAAATGTTATACATGCTGCATTCCTATTACATTCCTGTACTGAATACAGCGCTGCAGAGCATAAAGGAGCCTCCTTATAGGAGTGTTCAGCAAAAAACGAGGGTGAGATTTTCAAAAGTGATCAACATCTATTTGTCATAGGCTTTTCTACTGTTGCCCATGACTGTAACCACTGAACACATGCTGCAGCAGTGGAATGCTTCCACTCTATCTGGGTGCAATTTGAGAACAATGGGAACTGTCATCCCATTAAGCTTTTATTCCTTTATTTTTCCCCCCAGTCTCACCAAGAGACTGAGGGTATATCTTAGCTTGATAGGCTGCAGTAGCAACATGAGGATTACTGATAAATAGGAAGCAGGGTCAATTAGCTTGTGTAAACCCTTGGGTTGTGGTGCCAGCAGCACACAGGTTAGCTAATGTAGAGCTGACTTGGGTGTACCTGCAGTCTCCAGTTCTGAACTGCACCATTATTTCATGTCCTCTTTCAGGGCTCGTCCTTTTCATAGCCATTTTGTACAAAACTCTTCTGCTCATATGTGCTTACTCTTAGGGTACTCACAGAGCAGGCGCCAGAGCAGTATGTTTTCTACTGCCTTTAGTCTATTCACCCAAATTTACAGTCAGAACGTAGACTTTTTCAAACACTTACTGACCTCTGGTGCTTCTACCTATTGCTGCTCCTATAAACCAAAAAAGACCGATCTCCCTCCATTCAGAAGGAAGGAGTCAGACCCTGCAAAAGTCCTTCAGATTTGCTCCCAGGAGTAGCTTCTCCTAAAAGTGAAAACAGTTCCAGCAATGTGACTATGACTTGCTTACATTCAAACTAAGATAACTATGTAGTTACTTACAAAGCACTGAGGAAAGCAGGTGTAGAAAGGCTATTATTCAGATTTTATATCTTCCGTATTCTCATTACCTTCTGAAACATAAACTAATTCAGGTTGGAAGGGACCCCCAGATATCACCTAGTCTTACTTCCTTCACAAGTGTACCTTGTTATGTTTTCGGTAACTTACATGTCAAACAAAAGCAGTGGGTCAGTCTGGATGGCAGTGCTGAGCAGGCAAACTTTGAATCTGTGTTTCTTCCAGCCATCTACACAACTGGGAAGCTCTATTTAAAAAGAAAAGGCAAGAAAGTCATTACAATGCCCTGCATATTTTTTTCAGATGAAACCAAACTAGTTTAAAATAAGGTAAGCCAAGTTTTATAAGGATTTGTTCATCATTTCTGATTTATGGTGTCTAGTTAGTCAGTTGGAGTTGATAAATCAAAAATAGCTGCCAGTACTCACTAGTCATATCACACAAGCTATGCGTTTAGTAATTTTTCAAAGGATATTTGATTTATATATAGGCATAATGTAACTGGAAATGAGTTAAACACTGGCTTACTATCAACTTCAGAAGCCTGGAATAGCTAGATTTTTACTACACATTTCACAAATTTTTGTCTGGGAAGGAGCCAGCAAGAGAATGTTCAGTCCACAAATGAAACTTCTCGAAACTTTACCTGAGGCACCTGAAAATAGAAACGTGATATATCTTTTGTAATTGTAGTTTGGTTGCCACAAGGATATTGTGTATATTGTAACAATATTCTAAAAAGTAATTGGCATTTGCAGTTACCCCCTAGTCTTGAAAGAAGCCAGCCACCCAATCTGTTTTGAAAGCAGTTACAGATTTGGAGTTTCAAGGGTGACTGTTCCTTCCAAGCACCCACCTCTGCATTCTACATATTCCCTTATAGTGACCATCAGCATGTTTACAAACCATTTATTTGAAAGACAAGGTGTGAAAATTATGTTTAACATGTTTGCCAATACTGTAACTCCTCAAAACCCATACTGAACCAGGTGACAAAAGTAATAAACACAGGAATGTTTGGAAGAGCCACCTACAGCGGAGTGTGAACAAGCCAAGTAAACAATGGCACAATATAGACACAGCCGAAAGCACTTAATTAGTTTGTGACAATTAGAGCAGGCACGTGAGCGGCCTCGGCATCTTTCTTTTTCCAGTAGGACTATGTCTTGCTCAAATACACTCAAAAAAACATGTAAGCCCTTTTGCTAGAGATAAGGATTTAAGAACGCTGTATCTTCCCCAACAGTCAGGTTTTTTAATGGCAGAACACTGCAAGTCTGGGATTTCAGAAGGCCATAGATGGTTTGCTCTCTGAATGAGGCACATTTTCAGTACTTAATACAGCTGGTTTCATTTGCTGATTTGATCACTTAAGTCCAACACATGCTAACATATCAGAGAGGTCTTTTTGCAGTATGAAGCACAAAGCCATCTGGGGTTTGAATTTATAGCAGGCCAGTGTACCATACATGCACTGGCGTGTGAGGCTCAGTCCTCTGTTTTAAGACTACTACTGAGAGGTACCCATCAGTGAGGTGGGTTTAGAGACCTAGATATCTATGGGACTAACAGTTTTTAAGCTATGTGGTAATCCCATGTGGGGAACTGAACACCTACCTCCCAAAAATAGCTTTGCCTGGCCACTTCTGGGCTACTCAGGTGCCAGCTCAGAGACCTGTTGAACTCTTAAACCAGGGCCTGATTTTATACTGCCTGCCAATTTGTTTAATCTCCACCCATTCAGTGCAAGCAATTTCTGAAACAAAGAGGTTTCTGAAATGAAAATCAGGCTTTCACAGGCTGACAGCAGTTAGAAAGGCTGCTTTTCATTTTAACGTGCAGATACCATGCACATTTCTTGGATGCAGATCTATTGAGAGAAATCATGCACTTTCACCTCCAGACTAATAGCTTATTCTCTTACATTTATCCAAAACCATCAGAGCACACTTGGCTCTTGGTATAAAAAATGTCATTCAGTTTTTGCGAGTTCATAACGTGCAAAATTCTGGCTCCAAGTCCCCATTCCTCCATGTACTGCCCTGAGTGAGATAAAGCCGAGGGTCCAATATGCCGGCCAGACCCTGTTCTTAGGGAAGTCTGCTGCCTCCCAGGAGCCCGGGCTAGAGATGTCACTAGGAAACTCCCTAGCCTGGTCCGACCCTCAGATTACTACCCACTACTGCTCTTCCACATGGGTGCTGAGAAAGTCGCAGTAAGTAGCCCGAGGGTGATTAA
>JMFS01084876.1:0-10758 GCA_000699545.1 Podiceps cristatus
GGGGGGGGAGAGGGGAGGGCAAGGCTTTCATTTAGCCAGGCTCTTGGGACCCATTTATATGGAGCAAATTTGGATTAGAAGATGAATGTAATTTTAACTACTTTAGCACCTCTCTTCCTCTCATCAACTAAAGGAAATTTTGTCCTGCTGGTAAGATGTGGAAATGGCTTCAGCCATGCCAGCCTGGCACTTGTACACCCCTATGGCTGCGTCTGCACTGAGAAGTGCACCTTCCCTGGGGCACAGTCCCTGCCTTCCTCCCAAGCAGCGCAGGCTGGCTTCCCTCGGCTTTCCAAGACCGCAGGTGAATCCAGGCCTGGTCCAGACCTCTTCTGGGTGTCTGTGGCCCTCAGAAGTTGTAGTTCTTTCTCTTTCTTTGCATTTTATTTTCTGTTTCATTCAGAACAGGATTGTGTGCTTTTGTTGTAAATAGCATGAAATCAAAGGTTTGCTCCATTTCATGCCATGGGTGTGACACGAGGTACTGCTGTGGGCACATGGATGAGTCAAAGGCCTGTTGGACTATATTTGGAGACCGGAGGTCAGAGGGAAAGTGCCCCTGCCACAGGCTGTTTGTCATATCCATCTCCCATACTGGGAAAGATCTCTAGGGAACCATCACTAGACCAATACCTGGGTATTGCCCTGGAGGAAGCCAGTTGTTTCAGTACAAAATGGAGCCCAGGGATAAAGTAGCACTTCTCTAACAGAACTGAGATCCATCTGTGAGCCAAGTTTTTGGATGATGTAGACCTTTGAATTAACATTTCTTTGCCTATTTGACACAGTTGGATTGGGTTTTAAAAAATAACATATGTTGCTGTTGGTAATGCAATGCTTTCACAAATAAGCGGTGGTTGCCTTCAAATTGCTTGTTTTTCTAAAATCATGAACAACCCTGGCTGGCTTTTTTAGATACTTGACTTTTTATGCTTTTTAAAAAATCCTGATCTAAATTTATTGCATCTATAAGATTTGCACTAAAATATAACCTATTACAAGAAAAAGTACTAATACCCATGAATTAAAAGAACACTAAATTCTAGTAAAACTTTAGAAGTCTTATTAAAATATTTCTTACTGCTTCTATTGACATCCAACTGTTCTCCTTCAGTCTGCATTTATGATTATTTTATATTCCTGATATGTTTCAGTTCAAATCTTACTACAAAATAAATTTAGTTGAATAAATATTACCACATCACTGAAACAATAGCTGAATAGTGCTTAGCAATTTTGGCTGGAAACTTATTAATAGGGGAAAAGGAGACCAAACAATGTTTTCTTAAAAGAAGTGATAAATTTCTCATGATTTGTTCATTCTTTTCTCTATGCTGTACAAAGAAAAAGTGTGGTGAAATATAATCTAAAAATGACAATCCTAGCTATGTTTTTCAGACTCTGAAAACCTCTATTTAAACATCTGGTCATGGACTTATCTTTTACGTAACAAAAGGAAGAAAATGTGAAAAATATTCATTGTCTATATGCAAGCGTCTGTAATTTTTTATGTGCTAACCAGACATCTGTCAAATTATTTGTGTATGATGTTCTGATGTTCACAAAAACCATTAAGATCTAACCTAAGTGAGTTATGAGTCAAAAGTCATAAGTGAGTTATAATTCAAAGTATAAATGTTACTGGGATTTGACAAGTGCATCTACAGGGTATAACTATGTTAAACTGGACTCAGCACTTATTTTCCCCAAACATCTTTCTGTGTACATCTATAGGCTGAAATAATCTAATAATAATAATAAAAAAGTCTTCCACTGTAGTTTTAACTTCAGTTGTAAAACATGAACTTCTAAAAGTCAAAATACAAATGAACTCACCTACTCCCTTTTATATAGCATACATAAATAAAATCACATTTCCTGACTCTTTACATTATTTACACCTTTATCGAGTAGATGTAAAACTCCACAGAAACAGAACTTTTTTAAAACTTCCTTTCTACGTAGGCGTCAAATGATTCCCCCACCAACTATAGGACCAAATAGAACCATCTTCATCAAAAAAAGAGACTCAATATCCTTAGATATGGGTTAACCAGGAAGACCCTGAAGAATCTACTTCTGCCATAGGACGGGGCAGTAATTTTTGGAAAATGTGGGCTTTAGTGAAGCAGAATTTACATATTATTGGAGACAAACGCCTACTGAAATTGAGCAGCCACCCTCTTCACTTTTTTTGTTTGCATTTCAATACAGCTGCAATGAATTTAATTTCTTTTTCTTTCTTCTTAATGGCTAGCAATATGATTATCCCTCAGAGAAAAGCTTTCAACCAAACCACATAAAAGCACTTCTGCAGTGACACTGTGTCTCTGAACCATTGTTTGAGCATGTTAATGTGCTGCTGTAGCAATAGATAAGGATAGAAGTGTGTGGTTGGAGAGGCCAGAGTTGTTTTTAAAGACTCTTGGGGACTAAGAAACTATCTATTCACTAATATACATCATGAGCTGATAAAGTAAAAAAAATAAAATCTCCTTTGCAGGAATGAAGAAATCACTAGACATCAATGGAATTACATTTGGTGCACTTATGCATTATTCAGTAGACAGTAAGGAGTTTAGAAATTGATTTTGGAGAGGATAAGATTTGTCCAGATGAATCTTTTAAAGATTGTTATAGTCTTTTTCACCCTATTAGTATCCCCAGCAGCCAGGCCATGACCATATGAAAGCACTGAAATGAAGATAAATTTAAAAATCCCTCACTCAGAGTGGTTTAAGACATTCGTAGCAGTGCTGGTGTGGCATTTTTAATGTTTTTGTACCAAAAATCAAACTTTCTGACTATTTTTAAGTGTTCTGTTTAATCAGAATTGCCATAGTCATTTCAGAAAAATCTAATTTGACTTGCCTTTCCTGGATGTTTAGAAGACACCTCTGCCCACAGATAGTGTCTCTGTAGTTTATTTGTCTTTCTTTAGAAAAGAAGAGATTTCCAAAAGAGATCTCTGTCTTTGCTTCTCTGTAATAAAAAATATTCCCTCTTAAAGCGAGAATCTCTTAAAGGGAGGATTCTCTCTTCTGTAGGGCTCAGTTACTCAGTATCGAACAGATTAACCTTCACCTTTCTAGTCCAATTTATCAGATACATTATTTTTCTGTCGTAATGAAAGCTAATACAAGACTGAAATCCACTTTTAAACAAAGTATAGGACAAAAAACTCTACAAAGACATTGATACCAAAGTCTGGTTTGATAGATAAGTGCTATAGACTATTATACCCGAGCTGAGGTAAACTGATACTTAATCCACTACTAGGTCTTAGAGAAGCATTTTTTTTTTCTCCTATGGTTTCTCCTTTTATTACCAAATATTGATTTCTCATTCCAAACCTATTTAGTGGATAAGGAACTACCTCCAGGCATGGAGAGACTATGCATAAATGAAACACCCACTTCTCTGCACAGGGAAATACAGGCACCGAAGTATGGAGACTACAAAGGTGTAGAACAGCCTAAATGGGATGTTCAAGTAATGCTGAGGATGTCAATGTTTCCTATGCTTTGGTTGTAAGAGGTATCTGAGAAAGCATCTGTTTAGCTCTGCTTCTGATTCATAACCACAACCATTGCTCATAATCTACTTTCCAAAGGTATGCACCTCAGCTAAGGCTACTTTCCATTTTAAAAAATAAGTGGTTAGGAAATTCAACAGAGATACTGAGATTTAAGACAATCCTTGCTATTTCTGAGCCTTGAACTCTCTGGTTGGACTATCCTCAAGCACCTCCATGATATCTGTAGCACACCAAAACTTACAGGAGAACAGCAAATACCCAAGTCCTCTCCTTCAGGGAAGGACAAGCAAACCGTCATTCTGAGTTAGTGAATATGCACTTATTAAATGCAAGTATAACAAATTAAGACTCAGACCTCAAGTATACCTGAATTAAGAGGTAAAGGTGCTCCCGTAGTCTGAAAATAGTATGGGTTCAGGTCTGTTGTGCCAGAAGAGGAGGATGTATGCTGGTATGCCATAGCCCAGATGAATTCTCTGAAAATGCCATCTTTATTCCTCTGTTTTGTAAGGTCTGATTGAGTAGAAATTTTCTCAGAGTTGTTACAAGACTGGCTTTCTGCAAGATAAGCAGAAAAAAAAAAATATTCAAACCTGGGATTATTAATGAAAATTCATTCCTTGCTACTGCCAAGGCTGATATTTTTTTTATTTTCACTGCCTTTTTTCTATCCTCAAGTCTCCTTCCAGATTTTTCTCCAGTATTCTTCTCAGAATACAACTTTTGAAAATGCAGATTTGATTTTTTTTCTCTCTAATGCCAAAAATATACACATATTTATGACACTTTTTACTTCATTTTCTATAACTTTGTGAGATGAAAGATTGGCTGTTGTGAGGTTTCTATGAGTTTAACAGTTTCATCTTGAAGGCCAATTCTTTTACCCTTAGTTTCAGACTAAGTAACAGATAGTGTTATATACAAGTGTTTTGTAGATGAAAACAGTAAGTCTTACAGGTTGGGATAGGAAGAGAGTGTTATACTGTTAACTAAAGAGTATTCAGTACGATATTTTCTGATTGAACTGTATCATCTGCTACAGAATGGCTCAGCTTCCCAACAAGGCATTGCCTACCTGGCCTTTCTCATGCACAAAAAAACAGTTTTGCTATAAGGACTGTTTAGCCTTAGGTGATTTTATGTACTATGTTAATATTAATCAGTACATAAACTTTTATAACGGAACTGGCTTTCCCCTGTTCTCATTGCGTATCATTCCTATGGTAAGCAATGGGTGCACAGAAAACATTGATCATGAAAGTATAAGGTCAGATGACAAATTTCTAGAAGAATCTCAGGAAAAGCAATTTTTTTTTTTTTTAGAATTTACTGTTAACACTTTGACAATTATTGTTGTCTGCTTGATGTGTGTTACTGTACATTTTCTACACTAGAAACAAGACAGCATGGTAGGAAAGATGTGATTTTACTGGTAACAATAAAGACCACATTTGAATGGGAACTATGTTATATAACTATTTCCATATTTTAATATCCTTGACTTATAATTCCAGAAACACTTGGGAAAATTCAGTCAGTTAAATAATGTAGAAATATTGCAATCTGCCATGTAGATAATTTTCAAAATAATCGCAACTTCTTTATGCAGTCAATGAATTTGTCCCCTGAAATGCAGTAACAGCTGGGAAGGTTTGCTTATTATGAAGTAAATAGTGTCATCTTCTGAACACCAACTATAATAAAAGAAAATTTAGCCTCAGGCTATTACTGCACAATCATTATAACTTTAACTTACAGTACACACATACTTCTAATTATGCTAATATGCCATACTGTCCATTATACCGATATATTAAGTTCCAGTGCTTAAAGTTGTTAGTATCTTAAATAAAGACAGACAAAACTGTGGGATGAATATGAAGCATATAAAATAATGTTTGCTTTCCTAAATATTGACCTGCAAATTGCATTTGATTTTTATTTTTTTCTTTTGATGTATAAATGTAGCCTAAGCATTATATATGCATTTAAAGATTCCAAGTTCTCTTGAGGATTTGTAGCAGGAGTCAAAATAATTTTTCTATGAATTTTCAAATCTTAACTTAGGGTATGAATGTGCTGAATCAGAGTTTTTCAAACCTCTTCCTTTTTACTCTCTCAATTCTCACTTCTTTGCCTCTAATTATGCTCCACATTGTCTAGTTTTATGATAGATGCAAAACTTCTGAACAGGGGAAAAAAGCAAACAGAGAAACAAGACCACACTGTACATAAATCAATCAATAGCAGCCCACTCTCTTGTAAATACTACTTTTTGTTTAGTGGTTTTGTTTTCTTCATCTCTCCTTAAGTTGTTCTTCACAAGTACACTAATTTTGATGATAGAAGTGTTTGAAATTGGGCATGGAAAGTTAAAATTTTAAGTTAGATTTTGAACTGGAGGGTGATGTGGAGTTGCGCAAAAATTACACCTTTTGTTTCATAGAGTTTGGGGGACAGAACTGGTTAGAAAATCAAAGACAGCAACAGAGATGGGGCAAAGCAGAGAGAAAAAGAGCTAACAATAATTTCTCCTGACAAATGTAGGCTGGCTACTGTTAATAGATGTGATTACTCAACCCATCTCTAATTGTGATCCAGATTGAATGAGTGTTCATTTTTTCTCTTTCAGACTAAATAACAAAATACCCTCAATAATTGGCAATCATTATTTATGATGTTACATTGTCATAAAAACATTTCTGTTTCTGAGGATTTTGCTTTTAGAGATTATCTAAGAAATAAGTGTAGGACTGTGTCGATGATCAATCATCTAGACAAGTAATGCAAAGTTGAAGCATCTTCTCACTTCCACTTAGAAATTGTTCAAGCCTCTGCCTCCTACTTATAGTGTCACCAAACATTGGAGATGTTTTTAACCTGTGATCTTTTTAGGGATGGATGTCCTTTCTAAGGCAGCACTTTATGGTATTGTTCAATTTTTTATTACGGTTCTTGACATGTCTAGTGAACGGTTCTGTGAGGACTCACTCCTTTCTTGTATTGAAGTCAGCCCTTGCCATATTACGGACAAAAAAGATTAAAAAAAATGAATAAAGCTAATTAAAAAAATGGATGAAATTAAAAATATGATCAAAGAAATAGTATGTGGGTAAGGGTAAGTTCAAAGTTACTAACACATGCTGATTATTAAACTGCTTTTCTACCCTTTTTCTCTCAACTTCAGGATAGCCTATTTTAGGAGAGTAATGGATAGTGCAAATGAAATAACATTCCCTGAGATCTCTGGGATGTTTTCTACTTTAAACCAACACCCCCTATGACCTTTATCTTCTGTTCCCCTAACCAGAAACATCCTTGGAGTCTCAGCTGGCTCTTGCTAAAATGTACCAGGATGGACCTTCTCCTCTCCCTGGCTCTTTCGGGGGTGGAGCTCTGTCATTGACTGCATTTCTCCAACAGCCAGACCTCAAGAAGTAGAGACCGACCTCACTTCAGTGAGCATACGATACACTTTCTTCAGCAAGTTGCCCCTCTTCTGTCATGCCATTCTCTTTGATGCCCAACAGACTTTCTACCACCCCTGTCAGGCTGCTTCTGCCTTCATTAATTTACAGGGCAGGACCCTGCAGTGTTCTGGCCTGGGCACTTGTTCAGTCAGCTCAGAGGCTTCCTCATTGGCTCAGCTCAGGTTTCACCTTTTTTGCACCCTGACAGACACACCAGACCTACCAGAAGTAAAGTCAAAGGGCTTCCTGCAGTCATCCTCCCTGTTAGCTTTTAATAGTGACCCTTGGAAACTCTTATAGCAGTTAAGAGACTGTGGATGTATAAATATTTATATTATAGTCTGATATACCTTAAAAATAACTTGTAGTTATTCTGTTCTCCTATAAATGATCTTAAGTCTTATCCGATTTAGAGATAGATAGGAATGTAAACTGTACCTTACTCTTGGCTAATAAAAAGTTCCAGCAATTGAATTTTTTTTTTTCATTAGCTGCTGTGATCATACAAGTTCGCAGTTTTACTTGAGGGAGAAAGTAATATCAGCAATAGATAAAATTCTTTTATGTGCTCACATATATGTGGTTAATCTGCATGAGAGCAAGCATATAATACTTTTCAGACAAAATAACATCAACAAAACATAGAGGTTACCTCTACCATGCGGCTTATAATTGAAGATGCATATCGTGCATCCTTTACTTACTTAAATGGTCCTCTTGTCTGAGTAAAACTTACAGGAACAGTATGAGTGTCCAACTCAAAGCCATCAGATCCTCAGTTGATGTAAATGATAAAACTCCACCCGGATCAAGACAGGTCTGTCATCAACTTGCAGCTAGTGAAGATCTGGTCTACAAAAGGCCACAGAGAGTCATTTAAGACTGCCTTAATTATAGCAAGAAATAACTGTTGTGGTTCAATGAGGTCAACGAGAAAATAACGACTTTGGCAACCAGAGTAGGAAATTGTGAAGAAATAGCCATAGCATCGGACCTTTGGGTACTCAGAGTGAATTGCTCCCTCTTGTCCTGACAGATTGTTACAAATAGTATTTGCAAAGTGATCAACTGCATAACCAATACTTAGTGATTTCCAGTGCTCTGGGAAGGGTAAAGCAACTCAGCAGGATGCAGGAATCAAAGAGAACAGAAAAGATCTAGGTCACTGGGACATGATAGCACCAGTCAAGGTTATTTGCATGTTCCTCGATTTAGAAAAAACGTCATGGCATACAGAAAGACAAGAATAAAGAGCTTGGCCACCCTTTCACCTTGTAACTCGTGTCTGGGGGCCCGGGTGTACAAGCCTGCTCTGGCTTTCAGCTCTTCCCTGTGAACTTGACAAAACAAGTTCGTTTGCTCTCTTCATTCATTCAACATGTGTTACAGCACTGCTGTCTCTTTTTGCTTTTCTTTTTTTTTTTTTTTTTTTTTTCCTTTTCCTTTTTTTTCCCTCTAGAATGCTGATTTGGCAGAGTTTGTGTGACTCAGCAAAACAAAACTCATTGCGTCTATTGCAGTGCTATTTCCCTACTATCTCCTTTTGTACTCCATCATATATACAGTCTACAGATTTTCCTACATAATGCTATGCCCATCCAACTCAGATATCTTTCTCAAGAAAATGCTTTTTATCATCTATGTAACTGGAAGTTAAACAAACCAAGATAAAATATCTGACAAAGACCACATAGAGAAAAGTAGAAATTAGTCTACCGCAAAATGCTTCAACCAATCAAAAAAATCAAATGTTTCATATCACTTCTGAGGTTCGCTTTCATTTGTTAAATTTTTAAAACTGAAGTAAATTTTCTCAAATTCAGGAAACAAACTGTAGGTTTTGAGACTGCTAGATAATTTTGGTTTTCTCACAGTAGTTCAATTAAATATTGTAAATTAGCAAAATGCTTCAGTAAACCTGAAGCTTCTAAATGATTTTGTGGCAATTTTTGCCAACAGAATGCAAAAATTGCACCTTGGTTTACAATCAAGGTTTATTTACTTCTCAGCTTTCTAGGCACTGAAGTTACAGATCACATATTTCTTTCCATACACCCCTGATTTGAACAAACTGCATGTGGAAAATGAATAAAGAAAACCGCTCCAGTTTTCTGTGTACTTGTATTATTTTACTCTTCAAGCACATTTTTTTGTGAGGCTCATCTCAGCAGTATAATCTTGGAAGTAAAGCAGAGATGGATCAGAAGGCACAGCAAAAGGGAGGAGGTCAAAACTGGGTGAATGCAGGCAATCATGCATTCAGAGCTCCACAAAACAGGTGTTCATGTTTCATATCATGTGCAAGACAGTGATGTGTACATATATTTTCATCTGACTGTATATGTATACATAACCCATCCCCAATATAAGCCATTTTAAAGTTATCTTTACTGCTATTTGTAATGGATTCATCCACTTATATGTGCAAAGTAATACTGTATTTCAATGACATACTCCTCTATAATAAGTGGTGGGAACACCTGAGTTCTCAGGCATGCGGTTGCTTTGTGTGTGCAGGTATTTGAATGTGTAAAACTTTACATTAAAAGTTTTCATATATTACTGTTGATTAGGAAAATTGAATCAGCAGTTTAGATATGGTAAAGAAAGCTATTTTGGAAGGCTATTTAAATGAAACACAGCCTAGGAAATATTTGACCCTTTTCCTTTGTTTAACTCTGTGCAAGGCTCCGTTAAGATCAGTAATGTTTTCGAAAGCTGCCTTTTGTTCCAACTACTCCTTGGGTATAAGTAGATGTCAATTTTCTTTACAACTGGTAGATGACAATTATACAAGAGAGAAATAGTTTACATTTTAGTCTTTTGTGGGTTTTGGGGAGGGTTGCGTTTTGGTTTTATGTTCTTCTGAAAACTGCTTTTACTGTCTTACTATAAACGATGCAAGTAATCAAATTTGATAAATGCTTATGTTTTCTTCATTACAAACATTGACTGATGTTTCTGTATATGTCAGATGACAATAACCTGGCTTTTGCAATAAGCCTGTAAGAATGAAAACGACTTAAACACACCCTTGTCAAGACTAAGAAAAGTTTTTAATGGGGAGGGAGAAGGGTTGACTTTCAGTGTGTATATCAGTAACTTCAAAGTCATGACTGACCTTTCTGATGGTTAGAAAATAAGAATGATATTGTAACTTTCAGTCTGCAAACAGCCTCTATAGAAGTATTCTGATTTATTTCATTGATAGCAACCCCAAGTCATGTCTTCCAAATTTTAATGCAGCTCAGGCTCTGGAAACAGGATCTGTAAGAGTAATATAATTTTATTAATCAGACTGTGTTTCATAGAATCATAGAATGTTTTGGGCTGGAAGGGACCCCCAGAGCCCATCTAGTCCAACCCCCTGCAGTGAGCAGGGACACCATTACCCAGAGCAGGTTGCTCAGAGCCCCGTCCAACCTGGGCTTGAATGTTTCCAGGGATGGGGCCTCCACCACCTCTCTGGGCAACCCGTTCCAGTGCTTCACCACCCTCATTGTGAAGAATTTTTTCCTTACATCCAGCCTAAACCTACCCTGTTTTATTTTAAAACCTGTTTTAGTTTAAAACCATTACTCTTTGTCCTGTCACCGCTGTCCCTACTGAAAAGATTCTCCCCCTCTTTCCTATAGGCCCCCTTTATGTACTGGAAGGCCGCAATCAGGTCTCCCCGCAGCCTTCTCTTCTCCAGGCTGAACAAGCCCAACTCTCTCAGCCTGTCCTCACAGCAGAGGTGCTCCAGCCCTC
>KL276143.1:0-14400 GCA_000699545.1 Podiceps cristatus
CCCAAAACATTCTATGAGTCTATGATTCTAACACTATGCCTTTCCTTTCTACGAAAGTTGGGTACCCAGCAGTCTTGGTAGCCCAGCCCAATCGTGTGTTCCAGCGGTCGCACACAGATGCAGGTTTGCCCACACAGGTTGCAAGATGGTGACCCCGATGCCTGTTGGTATTGTCATACCCATTTCTGGAATGAAAGTGTGGTGTTGAACAGATAATTGTATGCTTGCCCTACCTCCTGGTGACAGCTGCTGAACAGAACAAGGTGCTTCATAGAACTAGTGTTCCTCCCCCTTCCCCCCCCCCTTTTTTCACACTTAATCAGTCCACTTCTCGTTACCAAAGTTTTTCCTATTGGTAGAAATTCAACATGCAATGGTATTCATTTTTATCTTTATAAGCACACATATGTAGGTATATAAATAAATGTATTGATTCTGTTAGTTCAGAACTGAAAAACAAATCTGACAAACTGATGTTTGGGGATTTGTTTTGCTTTTAATGGGAAAGCCTTTGGATGCTGCAGCTGTACAAAATGCCAGGATAGAAGCTGGATCTCTGGTAACATCCTAGCTGCAGGTGCAGTGTGCCCCGCAGCAGAGGCAGCCCGTGTCGCTGGCAGGTAGATGTGAGAGTCCAGGGCAGCGCTGCCTGTGCGTGGGCAAATCTGCCTGTTGTGTCTTCTCTTTCTGTGCTTATCTGTGTTTGCCTTGGCTAGCTGGATCCAATTCCACTTCAGCTAGCTGCGCCTTGGTTTGCAGCACCGGTGAGCCCTGGTCTGAGGGTGGTTTTGTTGTGGGTACACTTGTATGATACATTTTTGTGATTACAAACGTATTTGTTCTTGGAATTTACTCCGCTCTGGTCTGCAAGCCTTGCCGTAACATTTCCAGGTCTGTTAAACCGGGAACTTCACTCGAGCTGTCTAAACTTGTGAAAACAAACGAAGCATATCTGTTTGGAAAGGTGGTTGTGTGAGCTGTTCTTTCTGTATGTTTTCCAAATCTATGTTGCAAACAGTAAGATGAAAACAAAAAAATAGTGGTGACTTGGGTGAAAGTATGAGCCACATGTAGTAAAAGATCCATTTCCTGTTTGGCTTTGTGTAAACAAGAGCCCATGTGTATCATGAAACATTCTCAAATATTTTCTCTTCTTATTGTTATTTTTTTTTCTTATCTGCCAGTACAATTATATAGGCTTGCTTATTGATAAGCAGGTAAGTATCAAAGTACTCGTGTCAAAGATTAAAAAAATAAACTTGATTTTTTTGATTGAGGCAAAATTGGCAAGTGATGGCAATATGGATGTGGGAGAGAACATTCTGAAGTTGGTGAGGAGGTTAACGACTTTGTTGGTAGTATTTCAGACTTAATGTCTCTCTCAGCTATGAGGGGAGACCTCAAAAAATTAATTTAACATCATGTTAGCAGTTCTCTCCTTGCAGTTATCTACAGGGAGACTAAATAAAAAGACCTTAGAAAAAACATGTGACTAAGATCAAAATATCCTTAGGGGAGGACCGCTTCAAGGGCTGTTTTTAGGTCCCTAAAACTTGAGACTGTCTTCCCTCCCCAATCTGGTTTTGTATGGTGTTTTGGTTGTTTGGGGTTTTTTTGTTTTCTTTTTTAAATCAATTCTGTTTATTTTCATAATCAGAAAAACTGTTACCCTGAAGTACTATATTTTTAGGGGCCTCAGGAAGTTGTATTGTATATGTATTATATAGGGGATTGTATTGTTTATATTAATCAATTTGTACCAGGAGTCTTACCTGAAAATTTATTTGCATCTGTTTTATTACTTTTTATCTCTCTCTAATTTTCTTGTTAAATTGCACAGGGCCATGTACAGAAAGGCTGCCAGTGTATGTTTGTATCCAGTTTCCTCAATGATTTTTTTCTCTCCGAGTGTGAAATGTCTCTTGTTTGGTTTTCTTCAAGTCTGATGTAACTGCACCAGATCTAATTATTTAAATTTCCTGTTGTAACCTCCTTACAACTTAAACATTTTCTACAAAAGTGAACTTTCACAAGTCCTGAACTTGTCCAGGCTATACCTTGCATTTAATTTGCAATTCAAAATTACAGAGGGAGCTGTGTCCCTAACTCATTTTGACCTATCCATCTACAGGTTGTGGAAACCAAGTTTTAAACTTGGATTGGGGAAAAATCAAAGCATAAATATATTTTGCTCGCCTCACTGGGGCTGCTTTACTGGAAAGCAAGCTGTGTCAAGCAGTTTGAAGCCCTTACTTGGTACGGTACAGCACGTTCCCAAGAAAGAGGGAGAAGTGGTGGCCTGTTTCTCCAGTCTCCCACGTGTGTGGGATTGATGCAATTTGGATAGACCTTAGATTTTGCCAAATAATCTAAATCCTGCCTTTTAACAGAAAAGAGACAGGTTTTATAATTTCTCCATCCAGTTGCCAGACACAGTTTTTTGGGGGGGATTGCTGGAGCTGGATGTTGTTTGCAGGAGGACAGGACGATGCCTACCAGGCTGGTGCTCAGCCGGCGCTGACAGTGGCCACGGTGCGTTTCTCTCGGCAGGATTTTCCATTACAGGAGGTTACATGTTTCCATGCAGTGTTCTGCAGTTTTCCCATGTCCCTAAGCTTGTGCAAATAACTAACCAGCAAAGCTACATCCCTACAAATTGTCATCCAGGCTTGGCATTAATGCTCCTCAGGCTGTATCCCTCAGTTTCTGCTGCTCACTTGCACTTTTTTTTTTTCCTCCATCTTTGCCAGTTTTCCCTTTCTCCTCTCACTTGTGTAACTTTTATTCAAATTAAATTAAGAAAACACAAGAGAAAATGCATACATTTTAAGAAGCTGGTTCTTCTCTGCTAGTGCAGTGTTTGTTAAGTGCTGCTTGGAGTTCATCTTCATGCAAAATTTCAGCTTTTCCGTTTTTTTTCAGGAAAGGGGCAGAAGCAAGATAAGGGATTTTAAGTAGAGGAGGCAATGAGGCTTTGTGCTTGCAATGTGAGGCACTGTTCAGATGGCTGCCTGGTTTCTTGGCCTTCCCCCTTCCACGTAGATTAGAATTGTTCAATTTCCAATTGTCATTTGGAAAATTTGTTTTACCTTCTTTATTAAAATCTTAGAAATGTTTTCCTTCCCCGCATCCAGCTTCTTACTTTTCCCCATGCCCCTTCCCTTCCTTCCAGTCCTTCCTTCCAGGTTTCCTCTTTTGAGACTGAAGCCACAAGAAAGGGTTGATTCAGAGTTTGGTACAACTGAAGGAGTGAAAAGCTGAAGCGAAGGGAGTAAATGAAGTAATGGGAGTAAGTAGCTGGGGTAGGGTGGTTGGAAACTGGTGCAGCGGATCTGCTGATGGACAGGCATTCCTCGTTGGTCTGCAGCAGATCCGCTGCACAGCTTTCCCACTTCCTCTGGCCTCTCATTTTCTTCCTTGCAGGTGTCCAGTTAATGTGTCTGTCAGGACGAGATTCCCAAAGAAACAGCCAAAAACTTAATTGGAAAGGGTCCTTGTCATCCAGGGCCACGGTCTGGAACGTTACGCAATCTAAATGTTGATGAATTGGCAGTGAATCTCCAGGCCGTTCATTCTTCAAAACCCGTTTTAGCTGGTTTTAATAACATGAAAATCTAAAGATGCAAATGGCAGAATAAGTGGCAGAGTAGCTGAGGCCCTTGTGGGTTCCTTTGCAGGAAAGGAGCCCGTTGCCGGTGGGCTAGTAATCACCCATAAACCTTTTTCATTCTGAATATTTGTTTAACTCTGGACTTAACGGGATTTACAGTAAGCAAACCAGAAAGAAAATAATACAATATCCTATCTAGGAAAGGAAGGAATCCGGATGACTGTGGGAAGAACGGCTTGCCCAGGGGTAACGGTGCCATAGGATGAAGCAGAGGGTGCTCACCGCCTTCCGCCCGCGCAGACCACAGCCACCAGCTCTCTGGGCCATAAAAGGAAACAACATTTCTTGTCAAAATACAGCTGCCCAGCCCCTTCGCTTTCTGGGAAAAAAGTCCAGTAGCTCTGCTGTTACAGCCTTGTGATGTGCAGATTAAAAGTATAAACATTTACTTACAGCTAACTGGGATAGTTGGCTTTTCAGAACCCATAGGGCAGGGGAATAACATAATACTGCCAACTGATGAATGATCACCACGTAGCGATGTAAAGCCTAGAGAAAGGTTTAAAGTTCAAAACAGTTTGCTTTTTTTTAAAAAAAGTATACTTTTTTTTTTTTAGGAGGAAAAAATCATGCATCTTTGAAGTAAATTCAGTTTTGCATAAAAAGTAGCAAAGATTTTTTTCCTCTTCATTTAATTTGAATTATTTTATAATGCTTTTCTCTTATTGCTCATAGAATTTTCAATTTCTATAAGCTCTTTAAATGATGCAAGAAAGTGTTCTGTTGGCATACAATGTAAACTAAGTGAGTGGAAAAGTAAATATTTAAGGCTGACATATTGAAGTATAAATAGCGGTTATTGTGTGTTATGTTTCAATTGTAAAAATATTTCTCGAGGTCTGTTAGTATGCACCATTGCTTATCAAATGGTAGTGTTTTTTAAAAGTTGCATTTAAGTTGTGTTTAAAAGTTTTGGAAAATATATCTAAAATTGGACACAAATATGTCTTTAACAGCTTGTGGTGCCTCAGGTCCCTTACGCGTTTGTCACTTGCCTCCCGAGAAGGTCTGATCCGCTTGTCAGCAAACACAAATTGATGGGCGGTGGAGTTTATTGTTGTTGGAGGTTTATCCATATAGTCCAGGCTGGCTTTGGAGCTGTCTAATCCAAAAATGAGGAAAATGGTCTGGCAGTGGGAGCTGGCTTTGTCGGTGCCCGAGTTGGGTCAACTCAAGGTCCAGGGCTTCTCCCTGGCCGCTGGCGCGTGCAGCACTCCCTGGGGAAGCTGCTTTGGGGGGATGCTGGCGTGCCCCCTACGATACTGTTAATTAACTTTTCTCATCTCGGGCATCTCACCAGGCAGTTGGAGTTTGGTTTTTCTCCTTCTCTTTGGAGCTTGATCTTTAGCCCTCGTGTTTTGCAAGAATATGGTATTTATCATACCTTGTGTCTTGAAGTACCTTGTCCCATGGCCTCGGTTGAGGGACTCTTGTCTGGATTTCCTGTTCTTGGGGATTTAAGGAAAATCTTATGCGTTGTTTTAGCACAGTTCTTGTGTTTAGCAGTAATTATACAAGCTTTACTGTATCCCATTTGTGTCATCAAGTCTGGCTGGCTTCCACATGGGCATGAAACCAGTGAGATGGAAGCTTTTATCGTGCTTTGACATTGCACAACAGCTGTACGCTACTTAAAGCTAAAGTTTAGCTTGGGCTGAGCCAACCTGACATTTGACCTTAAAGTTTAACATGTTTTACTTTAGAAATAATATTATAGGGAGGTGTCCCTCTATTGAAAAGAGTTATTATGCTAACAGGTAACACTCATCTGGAATTCCATTGATAATTATAGCTTTGGAAAGTTTATATTTTGTATGGAAAACATGTTTTTACGAAAAGTTTTGTACAAGGAGATAGTGTGAGATTTCTAGACTTCAGCTTTTCCAACTCTTAAAATAATGAGTTTAAAATGCAGAAAGTCTTGTATTGTACTGCAGAATGTGAATACACTGCAGCCTTTCAGTGTTCTCGTACCTTTCTGAAATACAGCTTGCACAGACCAGATTAATAAATTTCAATGCTATGCAGCATTATAAACATTAATTATCATGGTCTCCACAGATGCTGCTGCTATCATTGTCAGCTCATGCTTTCTCTTGTTTATTCTTCCTTTGGTACTGCCTGCTAATACTGAGTCATATTTTGAAGTTGTGGTTTGGAGACGCCTTTCAAAGGCCACGAGCTCTGTGCCATCGAAGCGCTATATGCATTACTTTCTCTAGTAGCGGCTTCTTTTGGTGGCAGCCTGTCTCCCCTTGTTCTCCTCCTGAACCACCTGCAGTCGAATTTTTGGTCGCTGTTCGAAGCTGCTCGATAGGCGATTAGTTTTGCATAGCAGCACAGGGACAGCGGCCGGACGACTCCTGCTTCTGCCTGGCTGTCCTCGTGATGGGATTACAGTATTCATGGCAAGGGTGGTTTTGTGCCACTAGCTGGGTCCAGCCAGAGGAGCTGGAGGATTAAGGGCAACTGCTTCTGTTTGAACTCGGTCATCTGGTTGTCACAGCATTAGGAAAGGCAACTGGGAACAACACAACCAAGTAATGTTCATAGTTGTGTTATTTGTTGACTGAATTATAATAGTAATTCTTCCTGAAAAATCAAGTGGTTTGTGAAAGCTTTTGTGACCAAGAAAGAAAAAAGTCTTTTTTTTTTTTTTTTAAATTTATTTATTGGTTGTTCAAATGTGTACAGTAAAACATGGTTATATATTTAGCAATAAATACTTGCTTTGCCACTCCCATACCTGTGATTGGGGAGATGTAGTAGCATTTTTATTATTACCCAAATACAAATAACTCATTTAGTAAATTATCATTTTATATAGTAGTTTCTGATCTAATATACAGGGTAGTTTTAGATTGGATATAAGGAGGAAATTCTTCACAATGAGGGTGGTGAAGCACTGGAAGGGGTTGCCCAGAGAGGTGGTGGAGGCCCCATCCCTGGAAACATTCAAGGCCAGGTTGGACGGGGCTGTGAGCAACCTGATGTGGGTAATGGTGTCCCTGCTCACTGCAGGGGGTGGGACTAGATGGGCTCTGGGGGTCCCTTCCAACCCAAAACATTCTATGATTCTATGATTATAGAATAATAGTAATGAAAATAACATATAATCTCTTAAATGCTCTAAAAACAAAAAAACTCTATGCCTGTGAACTCTGGTTTAAATAAACAAGATAGATGCAACAGAGAGATACAGGCCACAGCAGAAATAAATCTGTATTCAGGATATGAATATAGTTAAATGTTTTCTTTTAAAATGAGGTTTTAAAAAGTATTATCTAATGTCCTATCTTACATATTTAAAAGTGTAAAAGCTTTGTTCATCATTATCAGATGTGCTGTACTGATCACACAATACAGATAACTGGGAGGCTCTTTAACACTTGAAAGTCTCATCTTGCCAACTTCCCTCTTACGGCTTTGTTCTCTCCTCCGTTTGATCTGCTGCATTTTGTGCAGCCTACTGCTGCTTTTCCATCTCGCTGATTCAATAATTTGTTTGTTTGCTCTCCCCAACATACCCGAATCACCATTTGGCTAGCGTGGAAGAGCAAGCTTGCCCTGCAGCCTGCTGTACAGCAGGAAGGTCCCCGGGCATGCTGCGTAGTTGATAAGGTCTGGTTGTGGTACTGCAGGGCTCACCTCAAGCTCTTCTTGCCTTCTATTTTTCTCTAATGGTGTGGTTTGTTTTTTTTTTATCACTCCTACAGACTGCTTATTTGCCATTTTAAACATATTCATGTGCTTCAGTCCACGTGGCTCTTTGAAAATGAGCTATTCAAACTCATTTGGATAGTATTTGTAAGCTGTACGTTATAGATCCCAATTTACTGCAATTTGTAAATCCTATCAGCATTTGATTAGAAATGTTCTCCAGGGAAGCTGGATATGGTACAGTCAGGTCTCTGAAGGTGCTTGCTTTATGCTTATTTCCTTTCATTCTGTTGTTAAAAAAATTAGATTTTTCTCCCCATAGTACTGACCGTTGCCCAGCTGTTGAAGTGCCGGGGTGGTACGCATAGTAAGGGTGTAAGAGTGGCCGATAGATCCTTCCCAAGCCTCAGAGCAGGCCAGCACGCTCCACGAGGTAGGAATCACTGATTTGTCTTTCATGAATAATATATATTACATTCTTTAGTAGTGCTAGCTCCAGTACATTTGTGTAATTTATAAAACTTTAATACCAACAGGTTTTACAGGTTGTATGTAGTTAATTTTCATCCTGCAATCATATCTTCAGCAAATGCTTTATTTCTTTTATTGCCCGAGAAATGCTAACTGCTGATTTATGAAGCAGTTGCATTCAGGTTGAATCTTAATTTTATGTGTGTGTCACTTAACAACAGATGCTTTGGGAAGTAGACTCCTATAATTAGATTTGGCATATGTTTTCATGATAGGTGAAATAGTTTGCATGCTTTTAGAATAAATATTTTCTGCAGCCCGTATTTATAGTATGGTAAACAATTGAACATGTTAGCTCTAAGTGCTACATGTTTAGTGTAAGCTGTGGCTTTTGGAACATGTGCCCTTGTGATTCAAAAATATTGAGTCCTTTCTAATGACATTTTTTTGTTGTTGTTTCAATACTCCAAAAAAGGGAAAGATCAAAGTGCAGTCTGTTCTTTCCTGCCCTTCTAGATATACAAAACAGCTGCAAAGCACAATCAACTATTGTAGTGATATGTGCCTGAGGTCTATAAATAGATGTAAAGCTTCAGGCTTGAACTGTGCTGCTTAGAGAGGCCAGGGGATTTTTGCTTGGGGTTACTGAACATTCCCTCGCTTGTTTGTGGTTTAGAACCGTAATTTCCTAGGCTGCTATATTCCAATTAAATTTGAATTCAAAATGATTTTGCCATGAAGGCTTCACATGACTTCACTGTTTTCAGTTTTCTCATTCGCTGTTTTTTTTATCTTTTTTCTTCTTCAACACACGAGAATTTTGCGGGTTTCTCAAAGAAAACAATTTAAAGACAAGAACTAAATTGTTTACCGAAAGAATATTGCTGTGATGTATGGCCTTAGTGGGATATTTATGGAGGTGTGTATGAAGAGTGAGAATTGCAATCATGTATCATTAATTTGTGATCTGGACTCTCCTCCAGCCTGGAAATATGTAGTGTGGTGCTTGATAAGAACTTCATGTTCTTTTGAACTGGAAAGTAGGCGGCTGCTGCAAGTACGCTCTGCCTCGCTGTGCAAGAGTAATAAAATCTGTACTGCAGATTCAGAGCTGTTAGAGCTGTTCCCAGGGTTTTTTTTTTAATTCAATATGCTGCATATTTTTTATTCATCATGTTAACTCGTATTGGAAGAGCTGTTGAGAATGTGAGAGCTAGGGACTTGTTAGATGATGAGAGAAAAATTAGTGTGTTTGGCAGAAGTAAGGTGTTGGAGATAATTTGGGGTTTGAGTATCCAGGATGTGGTTGAAGCTGCTGCTGGTAGAGGTGAAGGAGACTTGAATCTGCTTATCTCCTTCCCGCACTCTGTCTTCCTGAAAAAACTATTGATTTCCATTGCATTTCAACACCACTAGCACCTAACAGTATCAGTAATGATGTCCTGCTTTAAATTTAAATGAGAGGGAGTGATAAAAATAACTACTTTGGCATTTAGAGTTGGTACTTCTCAGATGTAACCTTCATGCTTGGAGTCAGGTGAACCGGTTAATCTCTTGAGTCTTTCTTCTTTCAATGCCAGGACTTGAAATTTGGTTTATCCCTGTGTGTCAGGAGTGATTTAGAAGCTCTTGCCCCATATAGGCATCTCACTAAAGGTGCATCATGAAGCTTTCAGTGCATAAATACAATTTCAATATATGTCGTCATTATTTTCCAAGGCCATGTGAGGTTATGATGGAGATTCCTCAGTCAGAGAACAGAGTGGGAATTTCTAATACACTTGATGTAAGTGTTGTTTCTGAAGAAATAGCAATAAAAATGTTGGAGCCAAACGTGTTGAAATCTCAACTGAAAAAGATTAATTTTTTTAATAATGTACAGGCTTATAGCATTTATTGCAGCACCCAGAGTTTTGTATAAGATGCAGCTATATTTATAGGGCTGCTGCTCTGAATGGTTGTGATGGTTACAGAGCGGTGCTTGCCCACAGTTTTTGTCAATAGGACAAAATTCATGATGAATTCAGATTTACTTGAACTGAGAAAAATAATATGACCTTGCTTTGTGAAGGTTAGGGCATGAAGAGGAATTTTTAAATCACATATGACAAAAACTTGGAAAACTTCCTCCTCACTAGGTGTTCTTCTGCTGGATCAATGAAAGTCTAAACTAGACACATAGCAGATCGTTGAGACAAACAAAACTTTTCCTAGTTTCCTATGTGGCAGGCACTTGGCTTCACAGGATAACCGAGGCTGCTCAGGGACCTCTGAAGGTGTTTGACCGAACTCATGCTCAGAAGAGGTTTAGTTAGAGCTGGTTGTTATGAATCTCCCCAGCGGTAACTTGTCCTCATCATATCTTGTCCTGCCTCTGTGCACCTCTGAGAAGAGCCCGGCTCTGTCTTACCAGGCTTATCTGTCTACTACCGTCAGGTAGTTGCAGTCTTCTCCTCTCAAAGCTGCCGAAACGCAGCTCTGCCCTTGCACATCGTGTGCTTCAGCCCCCTAATCATCGTGGTGGCCCTCCGCGGCATCACTCTGCTGTGTCAGGTGTCTCTCTGGACTGGGGAACCCAAAACTAGATGTAATGCTCCAAGTGCCATCTCAGGTGCTGAACAGAGCGGAAGGACAGCTGCCCTCGGCTCGCGGGTGTGCTCCCACTGCTGAGGTCTCACTGAACAGTGGCCTGGGCTACCAGTGTATTGACTGCTCCCAGCATGTCGTCATGTCCCGGCTCCCCCCGGTTTGGTATTGGCCATGAACTCAGTGATAACATAAGAGTTGTTTTCTTACTCAAAATGAGAGCTGCCAATTGAGGAGCTCCTGCTATTTGTAGAGAGGAGGCAGACCAAGCCTGTGTACCAGCACTAGATGGCAAATAACTCTGAGAGATGATCTGTATTTTACCTCTTCAGCTTCAAGAAAACGGACCGTTTCTAAAGCACAGCAGAGTGGGGAGGGGGAAGCGCCAGACCTTGCTTTCATGTTTAGACAGTTACGAGCAGAGAGGACTCTCTCCATAACCGCTGCGACTCATCTGTGTGGAGGCAAGCATAGCAGAAGAGGCTGAGAGAGGAAAAATCAGTCTCCTGCCCGCTTCCTGCAGATTGTATGGAGGATTTTAGTTGTTTTGCAAGGACTTGGCTCTTCCTTAGTGTATATTTTGGTGCGTCTTGGTTCCTCGCAAGGGAGAGATTCCAGAATGCAGCTGGAGAACTTCATCACAAAACTTCTAGTACTTGATGCAGCTGGTGGCCTTTCTCTACTGTGGAAGGCGGGTTGAGCCTACTCCATGAAGTAGGGAACTTTCACGCCTGTTCGCTGGAGCTGGTCTGGCATTTTTAATTTCTGACCATCAAGGAGCTTTCGCTGTGGTACTGCTGGCAGCAGAGTAGTTTGCAGAAAGGATCTAGAGAAGGCAATGTGCAGCTTGATCAGCGATTCTTGGAGGTCATTGCCACTCTTGGTTGTGAAGCATGTCCCAGTGTCTGTCTGACTTGTTGGTCTGAGCTGGACCAGGCCTGTCTCCAGGGTAGAAGCTGGACAGAAGTTCCCTTTGCACTGCCAGGCTTAGAGCCTGATTCGGAGTCCTCTCTCGTGGGACCTGCCTTGTGTTGTCTCTTGAGTGCAGCAGAAGACTTGGAAGTTCCACTCTGTGCTCAGTTTAACATAAATCCATGGTTTTATCCCCCATTTTTTCAGGAAAAATGTTCCAAAATGTAATTACAAGATTGACTTCATCTCCTCTCATTAGAATGAGAGAAACAGGGGGCACAAAAACATGCAAATACAGAGATGTGAAGATCCATCTGGTTACAAACAAAAGTAGAGGGAGGGAAAGGAGCATCTTTTGTTTTCATTTTTAGAAGAGTGCAACAGAGGGCTCCTCTGGAGACAGCCCTGCAGGCACAGCAGGCGTGTGTGTTCCTCAGCTGCACAGGTCCGTGGAGTGCCCGAGGAGACGCTGGCCGTCGAGAGGGCCTGAGCCGCAGCAGCGCGTGAGGAGTTGTGCTGGGGGCACGGTCCGGGGGTGCTGCTCTCTTTCCATGTTCTGTCACAGATGATAAAGACAACAAAGAGCCTTTGGGGAGGTCAGTGGATTCTTTGTTTTGGACTGGAAGATGTTGTCCTCTTAAGTTTCTTTTCTCAGAAAAGAGCATATAAACTGAAGTGTTTTAGAAGGGCTGGTTTCTCAGGGCAGGTTCTGTATTGTGTGCTCCTCTCTTTCGGGGTTGGTGTCTTTGCCCAGCATTTTTAGTGCTCTGGGCAAAAATGGGCTTAGCCTTACTTCAGTACCCACTGTTTTTATTCATTTGCTTTTGAGAACAGTAGCTGTTCTGTGTCTTCCTGAAGTACTGCTTTTTTCCATGAGGTCTTATTTGATTTTTGATGTTGTTATGGGCCCCTCAGTTGAACTCCTGAAATCACCTTGTTATCTTGAACAAAGCGTAGCTGTTGTGATAGTCCTCACGGCAGTTCCCTGTTTGAGTTGGCAAATCTTTTCCTGAACTTGCTGTACCCTCCAGTAGATAAAGTGGCAATCTAAAAGCAACACAGGCTTCACACCAAAAGAGCAGATTCAGGCTTTGCTGAGCACTTTTTTTTTTTTTTTTTTCCCACTTTTTTTTTTTTGTTTCTCCAGGCTTCTGGGCTTGCTGGTTTGTCTGGGGGAGAAAGTGCAGCTACCCTGGATGGGTGCACCATGCTGCTCCAGCTGAAAAGATAAATGCTTTGCTTGTGCTTTGGTGCTAATGGGAGAGCAGACTTAAAATAACCAGTTTTCCTCTAATGTAAACAACTTTTATGCTTCTGACATAAAAGATGAAAAGCACACCTCCTTTTAAAACCAGACCTTGCTCCTTAAGATTGTGGCAGCTTCATAAATTTAAAAAGGAAAAAAAAAAAAAAAAAGAAAAAAGAAAAAAAATATGCTTCATATGAGAAATTCTTTTTAAGAAACACTGTGATTTCCATATTCTGTATATTCTTTGTATTCTACAAACAGGATGCCTGGCTGTTGTGTAATATCTTTGGTAGGTGGCTATAACTCAGTGGACCCCTCCAGTAACTATCAGAAAAGTAATTCCTTTCTCAGTTGTAAGCTTACACACTCCAGTTCCAGTTTCCCAAGTGAACTCTTGCATGAAATTCCAATGGCCTGGATCAATGAGAAATTAAAATGGGTTTTTTTGGGTTTGGTTTTTTTTTGGACTAGGCAGCTAATTGGAAAAAAAGACATTGAATTCTGGTTTTAGCACAAAAAAGTTTGGTTTAGGTTGGATTTTGTGCTCTGCAGGAGGATAATGCTGTTAATTTTGAAGTTTCATTTTCCCAAGAGATCCGACGGGAGGTTTCCAGCCCAGGGAAGCGTCTCACACGGAACAAAAGCTGCTGGCCGTGCGTGTAACCTGTAGGGCCTTTTTCTCTTCAGCAGTGAGCTGCAGCCGTACGCTGGGAGATCAGGGAAACCTTCTGCAAAAGTTGTTAGCTGCATAACACAATTAATTTTGGCTTGCCCGTTTTGGTACAACTTTTGATTCTTTTTTTTTTCTTTTTTTAAAAACCTGCAGAAGTGATCATTCTATAAGCTCCAGTGGGAGACTGCTGTGTTAGCAGTGTATATTTGCGTGTTCATGTATATTGTTGTATACTTACAATTCTGATTTTCCTCATGTTTCTAAGGCATCCTATGCTGATGCTTTCTAAGGGAGAAAAATATCACATCTACATGATACCCACAGCATTCACACATCTTCCTCTATATTAAGAATTATTTTCACAATGTATTTAACTGTTTTTAATAAGTAAGCTTATATTATATAACAAGTTTGTTATGAAAGCTTTTTAGATTTAGTCATTTGGGAGAGTACTCTTTGACATAAAATTGTTCTGTAATTTTTGCATTGCTGGTTAAGACAGGAGAGTGTGCAAGAGCAACAGGAAGAGTGAAGGGCAGTCAGGAGTCCACCCAGGAGGAGGGCAAAATGCCCAGAAAGAGCAGAGATCTCACTGTGCACAAAAATGATGCGAAAGCTGAGACATAGACTTGTGTAATTGAGGTTTTGATGATAGTAACAGGGAATATAGGTACTGAATAACCTGTGAGCTCGCCTGTAAGACATGCACTCAGTTTGAAACCATTTAATGATATCAGTGTCTTTAATTTCATGCTGTTGGTTGTTCAATTTCAGTTTCCTTACGGGAAGGCATTGCAAAAGGGTGATTTTAACACTGTCAGGTTTTCTGTTTGAAAACTTCCTGTGCGTCTCAGAGTTTTCTAGCTGCTGTGCTGTACTCTAGATACGCTGTTGCCTCTAAACCAGCAAGAGATAATATTGGTTATCTCGGGGTGGTACTAAAAAGTGTCAGCAGTTATAAATGCTCCCTTTACATAAAGTAGTATATGTAAATGTGAGGGTGACAAAGAGCATATTCTTTTTCTCATAGTGTTTTTTCTCATAGGAGCACATAGTGTTTCTTAGATATTTTTTTAAAAATAATTGCTTATTATCAGCTTAAAACCCCCCACTTTTTAAGATGAGTAGGCTAAAACCACTGTGATTCATCATGTTTCTCAGAAATCTCCATCCCTAACC